>SNQJ01S0048894.1:0-16015 GCA_010110895.2 Picea sitchensis | reverse complement strand
GCAAAATCCCTTTCGCTTTCCATTGTAATTTATCTTTAGGTTTATGTCCTAATTGATGAAGAAAAGGGTTATATGTCTCGAGTATTATATGCTAGTAGGAAGTTTGATGATTGCGATGGAGAAATGGTCAACATTTCACATGCAGTTTGTGTTGTCAGTAGTTGGTGTTGTCAGTAGACACATGGCAAAACCAGGTCAAAAGAATGGAAATGGGTGCTTCAAACATAGAAGCACAAGTATCACCTACAGTGGTTGCAATGATTTGGTCTATGGTTATGATTCATGAGATTTGGACAAGTGCATCGGTATATTAGACCGGTTAATGATGGAGACAGAATGTTCCATGCTGGAGTGAATCGTGCAGGCATGTTCACGTAACGCTATTGTTAGAGAATTTGTGGAGCTGTGATGGTGTTTGGCTTCTCTTGTAGAGAAGGTGATGGATGAATTAATTAAGGGCCTCATATATTAGGTAAATTGTTGTCAAGGGGTCACATGCACATGCATGTGCACATGCACATGAGCTTGCAAGCAATCTACTTATGAACTGTTCATTTAACTATGTTATCTATTCATGATCAGTGTGTATAACTAAGTGATATATGTTATATATACGAGCATACTCATAGATGTGAGCACAATGTGAATGCGAGGACAATGTGAGTGCAATGTACAATGCGAGTGCAAGTGAGTACATTGTGTGAGGAGAGGATGGTTGTATGTTTGAGTTGGCTACTGTAATTCTCCCTTGAATAGAAGAAGACCGATAATCATTGCCAGTGGTTTTTTCCCGATTTGAGTTTTCACATAAATCAGTGTGTCAATTGTGTGGTTGTTGTTCTTGATTTGATGCATATTTAATATAAGTCATTTATGCTCTCGTTTTAATGGTATGTTTTTCTTCAAATTCCCCACACTTGAAAACTCACAACACGTTTCACACATTTTTTACTTTAATTTGGTGAGTTTGAAGCATTTTCGGACCCTTATCTACGATCTCAGTCTTAATTTTGGCAAGTTTGAAGTTTTCTTTGGGCTTTAATGTTTGTATTTCTGATTGAACCGACCCAAATCTACAATGGAGATAATCTCTGATACCCCATTTTTTCTTATAGTATCCAATCCCCAGATCATGGCCTCATATTCATCCATTAGAACTGATAATGCGGAGTAAAAGAAAAAATATCCCACCTATAACCCGATTGTAGATTAGAACCGGTTCCATTCAGGTTGAACCCACCCAAATCTACATCAGGGCCTCATATTCAACCATTAGAGCTGATAATGTGGAGTAAAAGAAGAAATATCTCACCTATAACCATTGTAGATTCGGGCCGGTTCCATTCAAGTTGAACCGACCCAAATCTACAGTCGGGATAAGCTCTGATACCCATTTTTTCCTTATAGTATCCAATCCCCAGATCAGGACCTCATATCCAGCCACATCCTTACTCTCCCTTTGGTCGAGCAACGATATCTGTCTCCACTGACTCCTTTTGGTCGAGCGTTAATAGGGAGGAAAGAAAGGGAGATGATAGTGCATGTTCTGCTATGTCTCTATCTATCTTTCTGGCTGTCTCCTGTCTCTCTCCGGCCGGGAATAACCACACTGTCTTTCCGGCCAGGAGTAGAAGCTTTGTTCATATTGGATGCATCAAGCTAAACATAGAGTTTAGAGAAACTCAAACTGTCTTTTCCGGCCAGGAGTAGAAGCTTTGTTCATATTGGATGCATCAAGCTATAGAGTTTAGAGAAACTTCAAACCCAAACTTGAATCTCGCAATGTAATAGACACAATGAAGGAAATACTTGAACAATTTTTGGTCGAGAGAGAGCATTCTATTGCTGTAGACATTCCACATTCAGTAAAGGTTGGAATCCCTTTGCATAGAGTGCCAAGCCTCATTTGCAGTCTATATGCCTTGTGATATATTATAAGGGGACGATCTGCTAACAAGCGTATGCCCTTCATAGAGAACTTGATCAAACAAAAGTGTATTGGTGGGATTATCGATTCTTCGCCAAAGAGACATGGCGTTTGCAACAGCGAAAATTTAGAGCACACCGTTCTCATCTCTGTGATGCGTTTACCGCCCGTGTTCATCGACCATATCGTTCTCCTATTAGAAGCTGGCGACCCGCTATAAATCAATTCCGAGAGCACCAAATTTTCATCAAATTGCAACTCCAAAATCCTAACCTCTGTTAAAACCTACACAACTTTCCCTATTTATTATTTTATTTTGTTGTACCCAAGCATAGATCTATACACAACTTTCCTCCTACTTTTTTGTTGTAAGATTTATCCTAACTCTAGATTCCAAGGATCCAATCTCTCTAGATATAAATCTTGCCTCAAGTTTTTTATTATAAAGTCACGGGCACCATGCACTAACCAAGGACGGAATTACGATTCCCTTGTGACATACAATAATCTGGAGTTAGCGCGAGCATGAGAGGTGCACTCAACCGATCCAATGCATATGTACTTAGCTTCAGCATACACCAGATATTTGGGGATTCTTTCATACAGACAGTAGGGGGGTTCTTATCAGATTAATCGATCAAGCAAGCAAGAGGCTGAGAGAGCGGTAGCGGTCGAACGCAATATTTTGTTGGTGTTCAGTTGGTCCCTACTGTATTGTATCTCTTGAATGCATTTCAAATAGGGGTCTTGCCTTACCTTTGTAAATGCCCTTGAGATCTTGTAATCTGGTGTAAGGGATGGATCGGGTCGCTGGGGTGGTGGTCAATTGAAGAATGGATGGGCCGTGATCGTTGCACGACCCGTTCTATGCAACATATAAGGGTCTATGATTTATTTTTGACATTTGTTTTAAAAATTTACAAACTAAAAAGTTAAAAGTAGTGAAGTTCAAGTATATATATATATATATATATATATATATATATATATATATATTCAACATAATGATGATGAAATGGATTTTTTCCAAACTAACTTTTAGAATTATCTCTCGCAAGGATGTGAGGATTGTTGTTATACTAATGTAATGTAATATCTTTTCTCACTTGATACCAATATAGGGAAGAGATTGCACTCAATGAAAATCAAACAAATAGAGGATAATTTTAACACACTTTAAAAAAATCCTTAATGTAAAGATAGAATTGGTTCCCCTTGGTCTATCAAATTTGCAGTTAATAAATTTGGTTTTATTCTTTCTACACTATTGGCAAACCTCTCATAACACCCTTATTTTTAACCTTCATAAGATTTATCAAATAAACATAGAATAAATTATTTTATTACAAATAACATATTCAAATTGCATCACTTCCATGGATGCTTTTCTTTCTCTTTCATCACTCCCTTTACCCATCTAACATTCAATATACAACAACCATATTGATAAGGGAGCATATAGGAAAGAAAAAGAGTTCAACAGAGTAACATAACATTTCTTCTATTTGTTCTCTCTCTTATTCTCTAAGAATCCTTCTTATATTCATGGCCTGTTTAGACCACATGGCATTTTCTTAGGTAGCTTCCACTAACATCATCCTCAAGAATGATGCTTTTGATGGGAAGAGTTAATGGCAGTGCCCTTAGGGACATAAGTTCTATTAGTTTTACTCAAAATCTATTTACTTATTTTTGTAGGTCCAATGACCTTCTTCTAATTCATCCATTATTTTATTTTTAACTTTAGCAACCGCAAATTTGCCTCAATAGATTTATCATATATTTATGAATCATTGATTCCTAGATCAAATCAATTTAGATCTATTATTAATAATCAATGAGAGTCATCTAATCATGTAGCAAACTTCCCTTCACTTGTAGGACTCAACAACATGAATTCTTATCAATCTTGAATTCTAATCTATTTTTCTAATGAGTTTGAAAGTTATAATAAAATTCTTTAATACTTTAAAACATGATTAAGGTGAAAGGTAAGGTTAAGGCTCTACAATAACCCACTCCTACAAATGATTGTTCTTTGGACCTTCTACCTCTAAGTGACATGGCTACATCCTTGAGTGTTGTAATATGCTTAGGTTGAGCAACATTACATTCTTAGTTTACAATTAAAGCATACTTATCAAAGTATCCACATCATAAATTAATATGTAACTCAATAATTAAACTTGGGATTTTCCTTTAAAAATCCCAAGTTTAATTATTAGGTTACATATTAACAATTAGAATAACCTTAACAATTAGATAACCTAACCATGTAGCAAAATGACCTTATTTCACCCTAAATTTAATAAACATCCTACACAAATTTCAAAGAAATATAAAATCTTATTATAATCCATGATTATGTTTTTAAAGTTTTTCTCATTCCAAAATAAACAAACTTACTGAAAGAAATTATTAAAATTTTAGAAATCAATACAAACTCTTACTTTATGTAAGAACATATTCCAACCACCTAAACAAATATTTAATACAAAATTAGAATGACATCATCAATAATTACCAATAATTAGATAGATATTCTCTTCAACAATAAACGTGCTAGCATTTTAAAAGTTTCACACAATGACAAGATGCAACATATGTACATTAAAAGAGTTTGGTCCTGTGCATCAAATTTTAATCCTTTTTATTATCTTCACAATATTGCGAGCTTGGATTTGAAAGAAATTTATGTACTTACTTGCCCTTCGGTGGCAGCATTGTGGTCAGGGAAACCATTGAAGCATCCATATTTGGCTGCTCCCATCCAACCTGCAACATAAACAGCAGACGCCATCTCTTCTGCCGAAGAAAAAGTGGGAGAGAAGGGGAAAATGGGAATGTACTCGTGACTGCCTAGGAAGGGGTGTGTTAGATATATAGACACTGAGAGGCGGCTATCACCTCAGATTTTATTTTCCGTTATAATTATGTTTTATTGTCTTTGTTACAATGCTGAATTTTTCTATTTGGAGGATTCAGCTGAGCTCACATGGGCTATCACATGGGCTACCACAGGTCACATTTTCTTTGTTGCCGTGTTTATGCTTAATTTTTTCTATTTGGAGGATTCACCGGAGCTCACAACAGGTCACATTTTCTTCCACCGAATGCAGTTGGCGTCGGCATTACTGGACAATAAATTTACGTCTTCAAAAGCTACCATTTCTTATTTGATGCGTAAAGTCTTATTCTGGTCTATATATATTTGTTGATTTGGTATTTTAGGGTTGGTACCATTTCTTTTAAAATACTAGCTGAAATAAATGTTGAAAGGACCATTTTAGAGCATGTTTTTACCACTGACATAAGTAATCATTTAATAAGTGAGGAAAGAAAGTAGGTTGAGGCGACCATTAAAGTAATCATTGTCGTGAAGGAAAATTAGGTTGAGCCGACATTGGGTAGTTGGATAATGAGTGGTTTAGTCCCATTTAGTTATTGTTTCAAATTCTGTGGGGATTTTGGTGACATCCCAGTCCTTCTTAGAATTAATAATAAAATCATCAATATAAATTTCCAGTGACATTTTCCAACTACGGGTCATCTAATTTCCAGTATCAGTCATCTATTTTCCAGTGACATAAAGTAATCAAACAGTGTGACACCTAGTCTTTTTTAAGACACCTAGTCTTCTTTAAGAAGTAAATTGAAAATCTATATAATTACCAACAACCACATTTATGTAAAAGCAGTGGTTTGATATCACATATATCATTTTCACCTTTTTAAAGTGTGACCGGATCTACTTACTATCAACCACTTTTGCTAAATGTGGTTTGTTGTTGGATATTCACAGAGCATGCATAGGCTGTGCTAAGACATATTGATACAATTAAATGTAGCCATTGAGTATTATTGGTAATAACACCAATTATTTTTTAAAATAAAATAATTAATAATTTTAGTTAATATTAAATAACTTAATAATAATAGCTATCAAGGGTTGGATCGGATCGTGGAAAGCGGGGAGTTTTCACGGTTTAGGCAGGACACAATTCGTGAGGCTTTACACCCAGATAGCCATGGGGACTGCCAGGGTAGTGGTGAGCGTGTGGTTGCAGGAAGTACCCTGTCAGTAAGGTATGCGTGACCCGTTGCACACATAGAATTGGATCAAAGCCAGGGCCCATGTCCTTCAACTTTTAAGTCCCCGAGGTGTAGAACAATCAGTGACGGGTGTTTTGTTAAGCCACTCCGTGATGTAGGTGATGGAGTGTGTTGTTAAGCCACTCCATTGATGTTAAAGTCACCGGTTCGAAACTGCGGGGACAAAAAATCAACTCTACATGTTAAGGGTTGGGTGTGGCTCCCGAGCAGTGCCATCAAATCAACCACAGGTGAGGGTACGGTTTAGATACCCTGAGTCCTTGATTTCACCAAACCACTGTGGTGTCATGGGTCACACAAATTAACAAACAAAAACTTAATAATAATAATAATTAAATAGAATATTATTTAATTAAAAATTATTAATTAGAAATTATATAGTAATATTTATTAATTAATAATAATTGTTATTAATTATCAATTTATTATAGATAATAAAATAAATATTAATTTTTTTTTTTTTTTTTTTTTTTTTTTTTTTTTTTTAAATTAAATAATAAAATAATAAATATATTATTAAAATAATACATTAATAATGAAAAATATATTTATGAATTATAAATTAATTTAACAAAATAAAATAATAAATAACAAAATTATTTAATAAGAGTTAATAATAATAAAATAATAAAATATTGCATGTAATAATAAAGTAATAAAATAAATACATTGCTAAAATAATGCATTAATAATGCATTATATAAAAATGAAATTAGAAAACATTAATGTATGAATACATGCTTTCATTAATTAATATCTTAATGCAATGCATAATTAAAATATCAATATATTAATGTATGAATGTAATGTATTAAAATGTAACTTGTAATTTAATAAATACCTGAAGATTGAGTTTATTAATAGAAGTTTAAATTAATAGATAGCTAAATTATTAAAATTAGTAAATTATTAATTTCTTAATACAACATATATACATTAAAAAATATTAAAATTTCCAAAATACAATATGCATAACATTAATGAGTATTAATAATACATGAATAAAATAAAAATACATTTATATTATAAGAAAACATACATTAAATGTATTTATAATAGAATTAATGAATTATTTTAATGATATATAAATGAATGTATGAAATACTAAATACATTAATGTGTTAAATTATTAAATGTATTAAAAAAATAAAACATTATTTGGTTATAAGTTAAAGTTTTAAAGCATTAATATAAGTGTAAAGTGTTAAATGTAAAAATAATTATAACATTAATACAATTTATAGACATGTAAAAGTATTAAAACAATAATCTATAATGTAATACATTATTTATATTAATTAATTAATAAAATACATTTTAAAGTTGTTCCATAATTTTTTTTTTGTTAACTAATTAATATAATTATAAAATAAGTATAGGGTATTAAAATTAAAATTATTAATAAGAAGGTGATAAAATAAATACATTACTAAAATAATAAAATACAATATTACATGACATTAACAAAGTGTGTACTTGACTAAGAGTAAAAAAACATTTATATTTTAATATTAATGAATTTATGAATAAAGTAAAAACATTTATAATACATTATGGGATAAAACACATTTATATACTTATAATATCATAATAGATTAGTGCATTATTTAAATAATATGTTAATATAATATTATAATAGATTAATATATTATTTAAATATGCATTAATCATATATATTAATAAATATATAAAATAATAAATACATATTATTAATATGGTAGTATTAAACCAATTTAAACATTAATATTGTTTATAAATTAAAATATTGATATTAATTAAATAATGCTTTAATTAATGTTTATAAATTAAAATGTATTTAAATAATTTAAATATATTTAAAAGTGGTTGATATACATAAAATATATTTTAAATAATACTTTATTTATATATTATTAAATCATAAGAAATTGCACCAAGGTATTTTTGAATGGGAATAATACTTTTTTTTTTTTTCTAGATTATATATCTAGTGTTTTTTAATGCTATTGATACCTTTTTTAAAGAGATATTTTTATTTTTAAGATTATATATCTGGGGTTTTGAACCTGAATAATACTTCTTTGTTTATTTATTTTTTAGGAATATTTTATTTCTAGGATTGTATGTTTAGAGGGGTTTTGAGCAGAGGGAATAATGTGTAGTTTTACCTTTTTTTCCATAATAATCTCTATAGTTTCTCTCGACTACCGAGAATATTCTCTATAGTTTCTCTAGACTTCTATGTCATCTTCAGAAATTAGTTTTGGCTTCTTCAAGGGGTTGAGCATTTGGACATCTAGAAGGTGGAGTCACTTTTACTTTGATTCAATTTTAATTTTAAGTAAAGAGATTTAAAATATATTTTATTTATTTATTTATTTATTTTAAGTTTCACAAGTAAAAGTTAGTTGAGAGATAAAAAGTCAATCCATAATAATAGTGTTACATCTTTTTTCTCTTCTTTTCAATATGAGCACTCCACCACCTATTCCAAAATCTCACCCTACCCAAAATCACCCTAGAGATCTTTACGATTATATGGAGTCAGTGAAAAAAGAGAGATGTCAAAATCCAAATAGAGTTAGAAATATTAGAAAAAAGAGTGAAAGAAAGAGAGGCGTGGAAACTTAAAATAGAGAGCTAGAGGCAATGATTGATAAAAAAAATAAGAGTACCATTTCAAACTTAAATAGAGGATAGATTATTAGGTTTCAAGAGTGAATTGTAGATAATAAAGGATAGAATTCAAAGAAATGGAAAAACATAAACAATCAACCCAAAGGAAAGGAGGTTGAAGAAAATCACAACTTGAGAGATAGAGTTAAAGAGCTAGAATAAACCCAACCAACAATTTTGACCCTCGATGTGGGAAAAAATTTGAATTATCAAACCTATCAAAGATGAAATGAATAAGCTTGTAGAGTTAGATGATGAGTGTAACAAAAAACCTTGAACCTCATAATTTTTTTGTATAAAAAGAGAAAAAAAAGGGATACACTAGCAATGAGTAAAGAAGAATTAAAAATAAATCCACAAATTGATACAACTTACCTCATGTAGAAACAAAGGGCTAGGAAAAGGCAAATTTGATTCACAAAGATAGGTTGATCTGTTCCAAAGTAAGTTGTAATGACCATAAATATAACATGCTCAGTAAATCTCAAAGCTTAAAATGGTCATGTAAATATTTATAAATGAAGACCTCATTCGAGACCAAGCTAAGTGGGAAGGAAGCTCAAAATGTAAAAGAAGCCAGGAAACAAGGGAAAAGTAAGACATTCATTTAGAAATCCCAGCTATTGTTAGGGATAGAGACAGGAAGGATAATAATAAATAGGAATTTGGGACACTTGGGATCCCTTTTTAGAATTGTCATGGATTTCCATGGAGCAAAGGTCCTATAATAAGTTGGATCTGGTATTATTATCTTCTAGCTAAAAACTTGTTATATTAGAAAAGCATTTCTCCTCACATTCAACTTAAAATTGGCCCTCTTAATCAATACATTTGGATTAGAAATTTCAGACACAATGCTAAGAAGATGTATATAGCAATTTGTTGTGCTGCACCTATTAATTCTACTTTTATGGAAAATAATCTAGATAAAATTATCCCTATAATAATTTAAAACAAGATATTTTTAATTTGAAAAAATGAAAAAAAAAAAAAAAAAAAAAAAAAAAAAAAAAAAAAACTAAACAAGCTACTCTTTTAGTGATGACTCAACCATAATCCTTTATGGCTAGATGGGGACATTGTTTTTATCTAATAGATACAAAAGAGGCTTTGAAGACCTAATTGAGAATTTGTTTTGTAATGCTGAGTTGGTTATGATATACAACTCTCAAGACTATAATTTGAAATGGAGTAATGAAATTGCCAAACTCCAACCAGATGACTTTATTATTCATGGGCTGAGTAGTAGTGTTGTAGATTATGTGATATCATATATCCCTCATTCCATGAAATAACAACTTGTGACCTTTTAAATGAAGGTGCATTTCGATCATAAACCTTAACCCCTAACTCTAAATTTTCCATGCATAGGGCACCATTGAAGAGAGGATTATGATAATCAAAGGAATTTCTTTGACAAAAGTAAAGTTGACATTTTTCTTAAATGATTTAAATAGTAGAATTAAAACTCTAACTTATAAGGACAACATTGAAGAACTCTAACATAATTTTACAACTAACCTTTCTACTTCCATTAACAAGTTCTCTTTTTGAGGTGTCCCATAAAAGAATAATAGAACAACCAACCCTTGGTATGAGCCAAAGATTGTAAAATTGTTAGAAGAGACATTAGGGATGCTTCTAATGAGCCTTAAAACTTGATAAGATAAATACATACAAGCCCTAATTAGGGAAAAAAAACGACACTATATCACTAAAAAACAATGGCAACTTTCACAGCTATACAAGTTTGGATCCTAAGAAGTTATGGAAACAAATTCTAAAGCACTTATTACTAAAGAAATGTGGGATTCCCTTAAGGGACTATGATTCCTACCTTAAAATTCTTTAGGAGTTCCCATACCATGGACACCATTCTATTGTCCCTACAAAGGAAAGTTTTTTCTTTAGATGACATAGAGTTCGGGTTTAAGTGGCTTGCAAATGGGAAAGCTATGAACATTGAAGGCTACCAAGCTGAAATTTTTTTAAATCAGAGGACCAATATTTATCCCTCACACATACACAAGCTCTTACAATTTTAGCAGTCAAGTAGGGCTTCCCAAACCCTAGACACAAAGCCTCAATGTTCCCTGTGCTAAAATGGGGATAAAACGGTTACCTCTAATTATGGGACCATTATGATTGTGATTTTAGCTAAGCTTTATGGAATTATTTGGAAAAGATTAACATTTGGATGAAATTCTGGTAAGGCTTCAAAGGCCATTTGGGTTTGGGAGATATGGATTCAGCGTGTACCATTTTGTTACCCTTAGGATCATTGCATAGAGTTTTGCAATACTAAAACCAATCTTTTTGTTGTTTTGTTGACTTTAGAAAATCTTTGACATGGTTCCTAGGAAAACCTTTGGAATAGGTTGGAAGGGATACAAAGTGCCTCTCAATTTGAGGGGCTTCTACAATGGGATGTATGAGATGTTATTTCTAAGTTTAAAAAACAACGAGGGCTGGTCAAAAGATATTAACTTCTGATATCAGAGTCAAACGATGTTGTCCCTTGTCACCTACCCTTTTGGCATATACATTTGATAAATTAGAGAATGCTTGGAAAGCGAATTTACAGTAATGCATTCTCTCATTGGTATAGTCATCAGCCTTCTTCTTTATGCCGATGATATTGTTCAACATGGAAAGAGTCCCCATGATCTTGAAAACCAACTAAGAATCATAAAGGTTTTTGCTCCAATATAGGTATGATTATTATCACATTAAGACTAAGATCATGATTATTAAATCCAGTAGGATCCCTTATGATACCTTGGTTTATGAAAACAACAACTTGGAGAGTGACTTCATACAAATATCTTGGAATTGATATTCACCACAAGCTTAGTGGGAATTATAGCATTGATAAAATGATTATTGGGGATGGAAATCTTATTATGGGCTTGAAAACAATTGTAAATCAACTAAACTTTGGAGTTAGGATAAGAAGAAACTCCTCTTTGGAGCTCTTAATATACATGTTATTCTTTATGGATGTGAAGTCAGTGTGGTGTATCTCTAGTGAATCATGGAGAAAGGTAGAGTAAATACAAAAGAATTTGATAACTATAATCTCAAAATTAAAGGAAATATGCCCTATCCCATCCTCCTCATGAAACAAACCTCTCCCCATTGGTATGGCTGTATTTAGATACCCTAATATACAGAACAAGTTAAATAGCATGGAAGACAAAGGGCTACCTAAAATTGCTTCCAAACAAGTCATAACCACCATCGAATCAAATGAGGATGGCATGAGACCTTTCGACCTTGGCTAAGCTATTGGGAATCATGGAAGAAACCATTTTGCGGAATAAATATACTATTAAAAAGCGTCAAATCAAAATTTAAGGAAAAAATGTGAAGTGATGGAGTTAAGAGGAAAAAAAGAAAATTAGGAATTGTTATAAAGATGTAATCAACCCTAATCTAGAGATCAAAATTATCTATCTATTTTGCCAAGTGTAAAGAAAAAATAAGCATTGCTAAGATCTGAACAAATTCTCCAGGCTCCATGGTGGCTGGGCGTGGTCTATTCCTAAGCGCCATGGGATGAGGTGTGTCACCTTTGTTACACTAAGAGGTTGAATGAAAAACACTTTCTCTTAGATTGTCCGACCTATACCCACATATTAGATCTCATTTTCAAAATATTGATCCTACCAACCTTCCTAACCTCTTAACTCAACAAAGTATATGGTGATCTTGGAAAGCTTGCTTCTCTTAATGCTTTTCAAAGACATAAACTCAAAATTCTAAAGAATCACGAGTAATCATTTACCCTCTTAAAGGTCCTAATAGACCAATTAGGTCTCGATGGACATTAATCATCATATCATTATTTGTGTATTAAATTAACACATTAATAAATTATTAGTGGTAAATGTGATTACTAATAAATACTAATAATTTATTAATTAATTATTAATAAATACTAATAAATACACATTATTAATTAACTAATAGAATCAATTTAAAACATTAAAAATGTGTTAAATTTTTAATAGTACATTAATACATTGAGTAATAAAGAGTAAAAAATACATTAATAATACATTATTAAATAAATACAAAACATTGATCATGAGCTCATAGTGATAGCCTATGCTTGACCATGGGTATGGTTAACTATGGTAAACAATGACTCCATGGTTGACCAATATTGTGACTATTGTTGACCATTGAGTGGTTGTCTATGGTTGATGATAAATGATTATGCCTGACCATGACCATAGTTAAGTACAATTGATGATGACCATGCCAATGAGTATGGATGATGTGAAATATGGTTGACCATGACTATGGCTATGGATGACCACAAATAACCATGCCCATGATTATGCTTGACCAATATTGTAACTATTGTTGATCATTAGAGTGGTTGTCTATGGTTGATGACAATTGATTATGGTTGACTCCCGACCATAGTTAAATTCAATTGATGATGACCATACTGATGAGTATGGATGATCACGAATATGGTTGACCATGGCTTATGGCTATGACTGACCACAAATAACCATGCCCATGAATATGCTTGATAAAGCTATATATATATATATCTACATATATACAATTAGATATATATAATGATTATAAAAAAATCATATATATATATTACATTTCTTTCTTTATATATTTATTTTTTATTTTATATATTGATATTGGAAATATTCATCACAATCTGACGTTGGGGAATATTCGTTATATTGGGACATTGGGAAATGTTCATAACAATGCAACATTGGGACATGTTCATTATATTACCATGTTGTGAAATGTTCATCACAATGTGACATTAGAAATGTTCGTCACATTGTTGTCGAGGAAAATGTTTGTCAAAATGCGACATTGAGAAATATTCAACACAATGCGATTATGTGAAATATTCAACACAATGCGGTGATAGAATGTTCATCCCAATGCGACGATGGGAAATGTTTGTGACATTATAATGTTGGGAAATGTTGTGACATTGTGATGTTTAGGAGGAAATGTTCGTCACAATGCGGCGTTGGGAAAAATATTTATTGATTACAACATTGGAAAATATTCATCACAATGTGACGATGGGACTATGTTCATTAGATTACGATCATTCACAAAATTTTCATCAAAAATCACGACATTGGAAGTATTCATCCCATTACGGCAGTAAGGAAATTTTAGTCACAATGTGACATTAGAAATCTTCAACACAATCAGTGATGGAAAAATTGACACATTGTGGCGGTGAAGTGATTGGAACCAATGCAAGGACAAGGGAATGTTTGTCACGTTAGATGTTGGGAAATGTTCGTCATAAGGTGACAAAGGATAAAGTTCAACACATACTGAGGTTTGATCCTAAACATCACATTTGTACGTTCGTGTAAGGGAATTGCTAGGTTTAGTCATAATGGGCAACATTTTTAACATAACGATGTTTGGAAATGTTTGTTACAATGCAACATTGTGAGATAGTAGACATAATACGATGTTGGGAGATGTTCATCCCAATGAGTGGATTTGGGATATGTTTGACATTTGGGAGATGTTCAACATATTGTGTCTTCAATATTGGCATTTTTCTATGAAGCATAGCTGGGAATGTTTGTCCGTTGTGACATTGGGAATATTCATCACAATGTAGAACCTCGTTTACAAATTTAGGTGATAAAAGAATTTTCTAGGTTTATACATCTTGGTTTAGTCATGAAGTGGCAATTATATTGGGTTAATGTTTCAAAATGAAGCTCCATTTACTAAGGGTTAATCTACTTAATATACACTTTGGAGACATGGTTGCATTTTTTTTAAGAACATTGATAGAATATCAACTTGAAATTTGTAGATGATGCATTATTCTTGTTAGAAGGGACATCTTAAAATGAATTAAATATGGATCATATAGTGTATAGATTGCACCATGATAGAAACTATGACCATTATGCATCCATATATACAAAATATATCATGGTAAGCTTTTCATATAGTACCTTCTCGTGTGGGTATGATCCTTTTATTGGGGTTTCATCCCTTCCAGTACATTTTCTATTTTCTTTTATATATTAGTTATGGTTGTGTTTCATTTTGAATGCCACATATGGATCATATAGTTTATAGATTGTACCATCATAGAAAGTTACCAATTCATGAAATTTAACAAATATATTAAAATTAGCAAATATCTTAATGAAATTTAACAAATACATTAACAAAATACTTTTTCAAATCTAAGAAAACATTGTTTCAAAAATTTGAAAACTCCATTCATGACAATTTTATTCAACAACCCTTCTCCTGAAAGAATATTTAATTTACTGTATGAGTTCATGAAAAATGAAAGAGGAATTTACATGAACACCAATCATTTCACAAATAAAAACAGGACAAAATATAAAATGTATTGTAAAAAATGTGGCACTCTGCATGATATTTTATAAATGAGTAAAGAATTCCTCCGACGATCTAATATAAAGCCCAACCAAATTTAGAAAAATACAACAATAATTAGATGTAATATGTATAATCAACACAACATGAATACACACATGAAAAGTAAAATATTAAATAAATATTGATAATGACCTTCCTTAATAATAATGATTAAACATTTAAAAAACACAATTTTAAAGGTGTCATGAATAGACCCATAATCTAAAAAATTATCTTTTATTGATTTTATTCAACAACTATACAAAGAATATTTAATTTACTGTATGAGTTCATGAAAAATGAAAGAGGAATTTACATGAACACCAATCATTTCACAAATAGCAACACGACAAAATATAAAATGTATTGTAAAAAATGTGGCACTCTACATGATATTTTATAAATGAGTAAAGAATTCCTCCGACGATCTAATATAAAGCCCAACCAAATTTAGAAAAATACAACAATAATTAGATGTAATATGTATAATCAACACAACATGAATACACACATGAAAAGTAAAACATTGAATAAAATATTGATAATGACCTTCCTTAATAATAATGATTAAACATTTAAAAAAACACAATTTTAAAGTGTCCTTGAATAGACCCATAATCTAAAAAATTATATTTTATTGAGGATACCGTCTTCTTTGATTAGCATTATTAATATTAACATTTAACTTCAAGATTAACATTAGTATTAATATTAATGTGAACATTAATATTAATATTATTAATATTAATATTAATATTAATATTAATATTAATATTAACATTAATATTCACATTCACATTAATATTAAAGTAATAATGTTAATGTTAATATTAATATTAATATCAATATTCACATTAATATTAAAGTATCAATGTTAATGTTAGTATTAATATTAAT
>SNQJ01S0048893.1:0-41352 GCA_010110895.2 Picea sitchensis | reverse complement strand
GCTGCAATGAGAGATAGTTTAGATGACCAAACCGCTCATGCCAAAGTTTGCTCAAGTCATCGCTATGAGCAACAAAAACTGATGAAAAAGTTGATGACCCAAAGTTGTCAAACTTGTACAACCTGGTATATCATCAACAATTCCATTTGCAAGAACATGCTTAGGATCTTTTAGATCCTTGATTACAACTTGGTGAGGTGAAAAATCTACGGTTTTACCTTCACCTGAATGAGTGATTTGATAGACTAATAGAAGATTACAAGAAAGACTTGGAACACATAATACATCATTGAAATGACCATTATTTACTTGAACTATTCTAGATCCTATAACATTAAGAGATCTATCATCACCAACAAATATTTTCTTGGTGTTACATTCATTTAGAGCAGAAAATATGGCTTTATTCTTAGCCATATGATAAGATGTTCCTGAATCAATAAGCCACTTATCAGAAGAAGAAGTAGAATTTGTGTTGAAGGAGAAACCAGAAGCAGAAAGTGCATGTCCATGAGAAGAAGAAGAAGAAGTAGAATCAATACTAATGTTGTGCTTCTTCATTGCTGCCATCTTCTTGAAACATTTAGACTCATCATGACCATCTTTATCACAAAAGTTGCAATGTCTGTCAGTCTTCTTATTTTATATTTTTCTCCTTTGTCACCATTAGGAGTTGAAGTTGTCTGAGAGGGTTTGGGACCCTTATGTTGCTTGTTTTTGTAGCGAGGATGTTGCTTCTTGGGATACTTGGGTTTATCTTTCTGCTGGGCAACTAAGGATTTGTTAGAGGTACCTGCAGTGTTGATCACTCCAAGCTGTATAAGCTTATCTTCCTCTCAAATCAAATCAACACAAAAGGAATCAAGAGTGGGTTTTTCATAAGCTTTCCCTAGAGCCTCTCTCATGCCATAAAAGGTAGATACAAACACAGAATATGCACTACCTAGCTTAAAAATAATAAGATAGATGCAACACTCTTCCTCCATTTTTATCTTACATTCTTCACATAAAATTCTAAGTGTTTTAAACTTAGATAGATAGTATCCAAGGCAAGAAAAATCACTTGGAATCAAGGTCAGTATTTGATTTTCTAACTTTTGTTCTTGAATAATATTGAGTTTACCAAACACAGATTCAATCTTGTCCCAAGCTTCTTCAGGGTCATCAATTTATTGAAGGTGGTACCTTAAATCAAAAGAGATGGACACTATGATTATTCCACGTCCTTCATCACTCCTATTATCCCATTTGGATTTTTTATCATCATCAGTGGGTGTTTTTTCCTTTCCCAAGGTAATCCGGTACAGGCCTTTACTTCTTAATAAATCTTCCATATGAGATTTCCATTGAAAGTAGTTGTTGTTGGTAAGCAAGACATGACTTGTAGAAGCCATATTAAATATGTAGATAATGTGGATTTAAAAATTGAAATTGATGATGTGGATGGAAAGATCTCAAAAAGTGGTGCATTTTTAAAAACATGTCACTGAAAACAGACTTCTGATGTGAGAGTTATGCCCTTTTAAAAAAATACATAAATGGTAACCAAATGACCATGTGATAGTGTAAGTTGTTTTATGAAGTGACCCAATTTTATAAAGAATAGTGGGGATCACTTTTACAATGAAGTTATTTTATAACAAAAAAGATGCATGCAAAATAAGTATCTCTAAAATAAAATATTAAAGCTATTTATAGTTATTCACTTTTATACTAGAAGTGAAGCACACTTTACAATTTTAGCATGAACTTTTTCAAAAAAAAATAACAAAAGAGAGACTTGAACTCAAGACCTCTTACTTAATAAGGCAAGTTTTAACCAAATGGTCTAGCAAAACATATTGTAATGTTCAGAAGGAGGATTGGGGGTGTTTTTGTTGTGGAAGATGGCCTTGGAGAGCATGTTAAAAAAAACTCTTTTCACACAAGAAAATTTTTTTGCTTCTCGATGACAACAAGGGTTAGATCTCAGTTAGCTTACCCAGAAGATGCACCTTTTCCTATCTATTTTTTATTTTATGAGATTACACAGGGCGCGGGGAAAAGAGAATACGCAGATCTAAAAGAGTAGCAACCTGAAAATAAATAATACAAAACCGAAATAAAACCAAAATACTACTCTACAAAAATTTAAAACATCTGTATTCAAGCTTTATACCTCCGGATCTGACTGTAATGGTCGTATCGTGGGAAAACAAAAACATTTTCAAGTGAAACAAAAAGTGTTTCTGAGTGAAACGAGTTCTCCAGACGCAATGGAATAGTCCTCTCATCCCATAAATGTACGAAAATGACATAAATGGAGATGAGGCAACTCAACTTCACAATCTCGATCTACAACAAGAGTCGGTCTTCAAACAGACTCTGATACCATGTTCGACAACACAGGTATTCCAATAGAGGACGAGCACCTTCAGTAACCGCTCACATAACCAGATCAAAGATCAACACACCGATGTTTTCACGTGGTAAAAACCCTACGGGGAAACATCCATGGCCCCAGCCAATGCGACCACTTGGAGCAATTTATTAATGCAAAAGAAAAAGATTACAGAGAGATTTTACAATAGAGTTTATCACAATCGATCATCGAAAAATGACCCTCCATGCTCTTTAAATAGATATCATGGACCAATCAGGTGTTAAGCCATAGATCAATGGTCATTAAGATCAAGGAGAGTATGAACCGTCGGATCACTCTATGTCGGGAACATATCGTGACCGTCAGATTTCCTAACTACAAATGCATACTAATGCATACTAAAAAAACACACTAAGAAATACACTTTTACCTAACGACAGATTAGACCATGTAGATCTTAACTAACTCCTAAGTGTCTAAATATCCTAACATTATAATTATTGATGATGATGATTATTGGAAGATGGGGAGAGAGGAGGAATATT
This sequence comes from Picea sitchensis, assembly GCA_010110895.2. Classification (NCBI taxonomy): domain Eukaryota; kingdom Viridiplantae; phylum Streptophyta; class Pinopsida; order Pinales; family Pinaceae; genus Picea; species Picea sitchensis. The sequence goes on along the minus strand of SNQJ01S0048893.1, from coordinate 38,445 downwards.
GTTAAGAAATAAAAAATTAACAATATGGTAAGTAAAGGGAAATTAGAATAGATCTTTAACAATAAGCAAATGAAAGTTGAAATATGTAAAATTAAATAAGAATTAAAAGAAAAAAATAAATATTAAAAATTTATGTTCAATTGTTTTTTAGAAATGAAATGATAAAAGAAATAATATTAAAACCTATGTGGAAATTTTATTAAATACTAATTTAAGATATAACTTATATCTTAATTTACAATTATTGAAAAAGAATCTACCCAGAAATACATGGATAAAGTAATTAATATGAAATGGAATCTTCCCATAAAGTAATATGAAACGTAACATGTGAAGAAGATATCTGATAATATAATCTCGCATAAATCGTGGTTTAATGTTTTTTAAAGGGAGATGTCCTCGAGGTTTTTTCTTATTAATTCCAATTTTTTTGAACCTGTGTGGTGAGTTGTCACTAATCAAATAAAAATTAATGTGAATTGGAAAGGGCGTGAAGGTGGAGGGGATGGAAGGTAGCGATAAGTTCTTTGAAACTTTTTGTGAACCTGAGTAGAGTGAAGCTTGGGAGTTCGAGGAGTCAGGGGTGGAATTGTAGATCACAAAAGTTTTGGTTGCAATATGTATATGATGGAACACGGGGAATGAGAGTTTGATATCTCCAACTTGGGAACCTGCGGCCATAAAATTGGCTAAGTATGGAAAGGAACGACGGTCGGTCGGACTCTCGTAAATCGCAGTTTAATGCATGTTAATGGGATATGCCCTCGAGGTTTTCGCTTATTAATGCCAATTTTTTCGAACCTATGTGTTGAGTTGTCACTAGTAAAAGCATAATTAATGTGCATTGGGAAGGGTGCGAAGGTGGTGGGGATGGAAGGGTGTGATAGATGCTTTGAAATGTTTTTGAACCTGGGTAGAGTGAAGCTTGCGAGTTCGAGGAGTCTGGGGTGAAATTGTAGATCACAAAAGTTTTGGGTGCAAGATGTATATCGAGGAACAAGGGGCATGAGATTTCGATAGTGCCAACCCTAGAAACCACGACCATAAAATTGGCTAAGTATGGAAAGGAACGACGGTGGGTCGAACTCATGATGTGAGGATATAGATGGAGATGAGGATATCTTAGTCCTCCAACCCAAGAACCAATGATCATAGAAATACGACTAAGTATAGAACCAGAAAGGGATAATAGAGGGGAAGAAGAAAAGGGAAAAAGGGTAAATATCTCACACAACAACATCTATTCTTTTTTTATTAATTTCATTCGTTTCGAACATGTGTGGTGAGTTGTCACTAGTAAAAGAATAATGAATTTGCATTGGGAAGGGCACGAATGTGGTGGGGATGGAAGAGAGCGATAAATGGTTTCAAAGTTTTTTGAACCTGGATATAGTAAAGCTTGCGAGTTCGAGGAGTCTGGGGTCGAATTGTAGATCACAGAAGTTTTAGGTGCAAGATGTATATCACGGAACACGGGGCATAAGAGTTCGATAGCGCTAACCCGGGACCTCGCAGTAAGATAATTGGCTAAGTATTGAAAGGGACAACGATCGGTCAGGCTCATGATGTGACGATATAGATGGAGATGAGGATCTGTCAGTCTGCCAACCCGAGAACCCGTGATCATAGAAATGTGACTAAGTATAGAACCAGAAAGGGATAATAGAGGGGAAGAAGACACGGGAAAAATGGGTAAGTATAGAAGAGGGAAAGAAAGGGACAAAAGAACATTTAGTCTCAGCTATGTAATATACTTGGAGCTTGACAAAGTCAGGTTCAAGTTTAAAGAGAATGTGTTTACATTTATTTGAATAGTATTCATATTAATTTATCTTAATAGATTATTTTTGGTCCAAATGTAAACCATGTTCCAATTTGAAGGGTGTTTTTGGCTCGCAAATTTTGCTCAAACCCATAAGCAATAGACAAAAAAATATATGACTTAACATTTTTATATGCAAGCATATTCTCAAACATAAAAAGCTTTAATAGATGCACAATATTAAACATGAACATGACGTAAACACCTAAGTTGCCATGTTGAAATAGAGTCATTCATTGACTCTATTTTTGGGGCCCAGAAGAATGAAAGAAGGATGGGCCTACCCATTTATTTCTTAAGTATAGGGTGGGGGGCACAAAACTATGTCTTATCGCAAATTATTCTTCCATGCAAAATGTAAGGAGAGAAAGTTGTAGATGCCACAATAAAGTAGCTTTTATTTAAATGGAAGTACTAGTAGGGAAAAAAAAAGATTATCGTACATTTTTAAGTATGGATCAAAGAGCGTCTTAAATTTTGTAGAAAGAGGTTGAATTCATCTATCAATAGTTGTACAAGAAAATGAGTTAATTTAAAAAATATATAAAAAATTCAAAAAAACAATATTAAACATTGAAAAACACCATACAACAACCTCAAATATTTTATATTCAGATAAATTGGGTTACAAAATATAGTTGATCTTATTTCCAAAAATAGCTCTCTTCAAATTTGTAAAAAAATATATAGTTCATTACATATTCTCTAAAATTTAAATGTGTTTTCCATAATGACTAGGATTGGGGCTCCCGTGGACCATAAAGAAAATATGTACAAGAATCAAGCTTGCAGAAAGAAGAAAGTCGGTGATGGAAGACAACAAAACCTGGAAAGAAGAAAGAGAAAATTGGCAGTCCTCGGTTAAACCATTCTATTTAAAGAGGTAGAGTAACTGGATGAAGACATTGACAAATATAGAAGAATTTGATCAGTATGAACTTACTATGATGGTATCCCATGCCTTGTCATTTTCTCGCTGATGTCCTTTTATGGCTTTCCTCAGAGGTTATGGGAACCGTCTCAAGCGTCCTTTGGCCTTCATTGGTAATCTTGTTGACAACCATTTTCAACCACTCCTTGATGTAGCTCCTCATGGGTTCCACGTTGATTTCATGCCGGATTTTTATATTGAATAATTCACTTTCCAATTCCCTTAGATCAATAGAGAGGTTGTGCAATGCTTCTTCAATATCTTGGTTTTTAATCGAACAATCAACTAGCCAGTTGTTCACGTCATCTTCACCATATTCAAGAATGTCATAGAAAGTTTCAAATGATGGTCTTTTATAGATCTCAACTTGATCATCAAATGCTTGGTTGGTTTAAAAAAACTAGTTGAATATCAATTTTGGGTCTTGGACTTCATTGGTGTTGTCAACTAGATCTATCTCAATTATCTTCTTGAATAGTTTGTCTCTTCTAGATATGGCCTAGCTACATTAGGTTTTTATTCAATATTTCATACTTTGATAAGTGTTAATTTCCCTCTATCATCGAAAAATTGGGTTTTAATGTGCCTTCCTTGTAATGTTCCTGGTCATCCACATCTGAGACAACTTAGAGATGTCATTCAGGCCCAATTGAAAGATGATGGAGTGGTTTTATGTGACGCCAGCTTTGGGGAAAAAATTTATGTTATCCAACAGAAGCTCAAACAAAAAAATCAAGTATCTTATGATTGGTATTCTCCCTTTATTCGATCATTTGGTTGGTTTAAATCCCTGCCTGAAGATTTGTATGTTGAACTTATTTTTTTTATTGCTGAAAATTGGAAGGGACTTTCAAGTCACCTGCAAAATGATCCTTTGTTGAAGCATATAGCTTCTTCCAACAACACATATCTAAAAAGTGTATCATGAAATGCTACAAACCACACCAGAATTTCTCTTTCATCAGAGGAGTCGCACTTATCGGGAATTACAAAATGGTTCGGAATATTCGGAAGTCACGCCAAATATTACTCCATGCCCGAATATACTTAGAAGGAAATTATAAATTTGGATCCTCACAATGGTGATAAATCGTATGAGTGGTTGAATCAACATCCTAAAATTACATAACTTTCTATCTCAAAGTTTTTTGAGAGACTTTTGGATGTAGTAACAGACTCAACACAACTCATATCCCAAAGTTTGTTGAGTGACCTCTATATGTAGTAACAGACTCAACATACAATCAACTTTCTATCAGTATTGCACATTTTTTGCACTATTCCTATGCAAATAATTACATCTAGGTCGAATAGCTTAACACTCTTTGCAACAATATTCCCCTAGTAGTTGGAGATGGGTATATAGTCAGGGAATGAGGCTATCAAAATTTTCTCATGCATGCATCAACGAGTAACTAGGAAAATTTAATGGGAAGGAATTCTGGACTATGGACTTTGCAACACTTTTTGAAGATTACTTTATACTACCACCTTCTGCAGGAAGTTTGATGTATTCAGGTAATGATTTTGTTTCTGAAGATCACCTTTTACTACCACCCTGATGTAACGATTTTGTTTCATTCTTTAGAAGAAACCTTGATGTAGTAGATATTCCAAAGATATTTCCACCGAATATCAATCCTCCTGTTGTTTCCCATGATTTGAATAAGGAGAATGCATTTCTTATGTTACAGTAGATCTGATATTTGAAAAAAATAGAAGTTTCTCGATGCTTGAAGTATTAACTTGTTTGGTTCAAATAAATCACCATCACCTCACCGCAAGCGTCTCTCAAATTGTTCATCAGGATCACAGGTCATAAGCACATAGTGCCTTCCTAGTCGTAGAGTGCATCCATCCCCAACTTGCGTTTGCATGGATTCTTTTATTGATAGCGTGTTTCTTTCTCTTGGTGGTGGATCCTTCTATCCCAACTAACATGATGGAAATAAACTAGCTCTAGGTAGTTTGATCGCTTCCCGAGATCTTGAATAGTGTTACTAGTTGATGTAATATCACTATATAAGAGATTATAATAAACGCTATATCTATCGATTGTTGTCATAGTTTACATTGTAGAGAGCCCGCTAGCCACTATGCTATAGTCAGATTGCTAGTCCCAAAACATGTGAGTTGTATTCGGTATTCATATGCAACACAACCTGACCCACTAAAACCTGCACCTACATGTAATTGAACATATGTAAAACTATATCAAGTCGTGACTACAGGCTCCAAGTAGCTTCAAATTCAGACATCGACACTGGTGGTGACTCCAAGCTCTAGATAGCTTCAACTTCGGACATTGACACTGGCGGTGGAAATGGGAACAGTTTCATTGATTGCAGGGTAGTAAGGTGGTGAACAAGTAGGCTTGTCATTGTCAAAGCACTTATACTACAGGGTTGTCAAACTTGCAAAAGAGCATCCAATTTAGCGTTTCTTTGTCAAGACAATTACAATGTTGTCATGAGTGAAAACATATTTGGAGGTTGGGGATCCTGTGCAATAATTACCTCGACATTAGGTGCATGTCAGACATTTATTATCTGGACATTGTAGTGTCAATAAAATTGTCATAGTCGATGATGGATCGAATGCATTTCTAGAAGAAATATTAATTGTGTAATTAATTTACATTCTTGAAGGACATGAATCCAAAATAACCCCTCAAACTTTTCGACCAATGGTGTGTTAAAAAAGTACATTATTTTATATTTTAAAAAATAAATAATTTTATTTTCTATGTCTAACATTAGGTTTCACACATAAACATTTTTATGTCAAATGAAATTAATATATAGTCAACTCAGATCCCGGGAAGCGATAAAACTCCTAGAGATATTTTATTTCCATCATGTTAGTTGGGATAGAAGGATCCACCACCAAGAGAAAGAAACAAGCTAGCAATAAAAGCATCTTTGCAAACCCAAGCTAGGGATGGAAGCACTCTATGACCAGGAAGGCACTCTGTTCTTATCGACCTGTGATCTTGATGACAACTTGAGAGATGCTTGTAGTGAGGTGATGACGATTTATTTGAACCAGACAAGTTAATACTTCAAGCATCAAGCAACTTCCATTTTTTTCAAATATCGGATCTACTGCAATAGAAGAAATGCATTCTCCTTATTTAAAGCATGGTAAACAACAGGAAGATTGATATTTGGTGGAAATAACTCTAGAATATCTACCATGTCAAGGTTTCTTCTAAAGAATGAAAAAAAATCATTACATGAAGGTGGTAGTAAAAGGTGATCTTCAGAAACCAAATCATTAATTGAATACATAAAACTTCCTGCAGAAGGTGGTAGTATAAAGTAATCTTCATAAAGTGTTGCAAAGTCCATACTCCAGAATTCCTTCCCATTTACTAGTTGATGCAGGCATGAGAAACTTTTGAGAGCCTCGTTCCCTGATTATATACCCACCTTCAACTACTAGGGAAATATTCTTGCAAAAAGTGGTAATCTCTTCAACCCAAATGTAATCATTTGCATAGGAATAGTGAAAAGAATGTGTAGTATTGATAGAAAGTTGATTGTATGTCGAGTTTGTTACTACATCTAGAGGTTGCTCAAAAAAATTTGAGATAGAAGTCGACTGTCTGTCGAGTCTGTTACTACATCCAGAATTCACTCAACAAACTTTGAGATAGAAATTTTTGTAATTTTAGGATGTTGATACAACTACTCATACAGTTTCTCACCTTCGTGAGGATCCAAATTTATAATTTCCTTATGAGTATATTCGAGCATGGAGTAATATTTGGCATCGCTTTCGAATATTCCAAATCATTTTGAAATCCACGATATCTGTGACTCCTCTAACGAAAGATAAATTTTGGTGTGATCTGTAGCATTTGATACACTTTCCAAATCTGTGTTGTTGGAAGACGCCATATACTTCAACAAAGGAGCATTTTGCAGGTGACATGAAAGTCCCTTCCAATTTTTAGCAATAAAACAAAGAAGTTCAACATACAAATATTCAGGAAGGCCTTTCAACCAACCAAACGATCAAATACAGGGAGAATACCAATCATACGATACTTGAATTTTTTGTCTGAGCTTTTGTTGGATAACTTAATTTTTTCCACCCAAAATTGATGTCACATAAAACCACTCCCTCGTCTTTCAATTGGGCCTGAATGGAATCACTAATTTGTCTCAGATGTGGATGAACAAGAACATTACAAGGACGACACCTTAAAACCAAAGTTTTCAATGATAGAGGGAAATTAACACTTGTCAAAGTACAAAATGTTGAACAAAAATCTAAGAAATTTCTGCAATCCTCACCCTTGAAAGTAAGCGTTGGCTTAGGAATTCTTAACATATTTAGAAATAATTGAGGTGATAGGGAGACTTGAGAATGGTCCCGAAATTGGATAATCCATTGGTTCAGAATATAATTTTCGGCGCAGCAACTCCTTACAGTCAAAAACTTCGGGGACACAACTTGCTTGCACAATTCCAGATGTCCAAATAACTTCCTTCTTAGAAGAAGGGGACGAGTAGTAGTCATAAGATCTGTACCAGTGAAAAATATGGTCCTCGCGCCCAAAAATATCTAATGTATATCCACATAAATGTTGTCGAGTTGCAGCCATAAGGTGATGAGAACGTTCCTTTGCTCCTAATAGTATTTAAAATGAATGCTCGAGGATGATAATATAATCTCCCATAAATCTTGGTTTAATATGTTTTAATGGGAGATGTCATCGACCTTTTCTCCTATTAATGCCAATATTTTTGAATCTGTGTGGTGAGTTGTCACTAATAAAGGCATGATTAATGTGCATTGGGAAGGGCGCGAAGGTGGTGGAGATGCACGAGAGAGAAAAATGATTTGAAACTTTTGTGAACCTAGGAGCCCAAGAAACCTCGTATTTGTGACAACAGGAGGTGAAGAATCGACTAAGTATGGAAAGGCGGGGCATAATGCCTTAAAAAAACTAAAGTAAACAACAATTTTTCCGAGTTCAAGATACAATAAAATAAATAAATAAATAAATCATATCCCATAATATTGAACACTGCCAATTCAATATTAGGTGACTGGGGTGCATCTGGGGTGTTTGTGAGAAAATCTAATGCTTTCATGAAGATTTTTTTGTATTGCAACATGTGACAATAATTGTGTCCTGATAGTATTTAAAATGAACACTGGAGGATGATAATATAATATCCCATAAATCTTGGTTTAATGCATTTTAATGGGATATGTCCTCGATCTTTTCGGTTATTAATGCCAATATTTTCGAACTTGTATGGTTATTTTTCACTAATAAAAGCGTAATTAATTTGCATTGGGAAGTGTGTGAAGGTGGTGGGGATAGACGGGAGCGATAAATGCTTTCAAACTTTTGTGAACCTGGGATTTTGCAAACCCACAAATCTATGACAACAAGAGGTGAAGAATCGACTAAGTATGGAAAGGAGGGGCAGTCAGACGGACCTAGACAGACTCATCGTAGGTAGAGTCAATATTGCGAGTTCAAGGAGTTCAGGGTTGGATTGTAGATCACAAAAGTTTTGGGTTCAAGATGTATATCACAGAACATGGTGAATAAGAGTTCGATAGCACCAATCCAGGAACTCTTGGCCATAAGCATTAAGTATGGGAAAAACATTCTCAGCTATGGAATATACCTGGAGCTCGACAAACTCAGGTTCAAGTTTGAAGAGAATTTGTTTATATTTATTTCAATACTATTCATATTATTGTATTTTAATAGTATATTTGTGGCTGAAATGTAAACCATGTTCGAATTTGAAGGGTGTTTTCGGCTTGCAATTTTTTCTCAAATGCATAGGCAATAGAGAAAATATATGATTTAACATTTTGATATGCAATCATATTCTCAAATATGAAAAGATGTAATATATGCACAATATTAAAGAGGGACATGACATCAATACCTTTGTAGATGACAATGGGCTAGCACAATATTGCATTCTTACTATGATGATGCCTTAAAAAAACTAAAATAACCAACAATTTTTTGTCAATTCAAGATCAACACAAAAAAATCATCATATCCCATAATATTCTCCCATTAATGCATTTTAATGGGAGATTTCCTCGAGCTTTCCTCTTATTAATGCCAATCTTTTTGAACTTGTGTGGTGAGTTGTCAGTAGTAAAAGCATAGTAAATATTAGTTTAATGCGTTTTCATGGTAGATGTCCTCGACCTTTTTGCCTATTAATGCCAATGTTTTCAAATATGTGTGGTGATTTGTCACTAATAAAGGCATGATTAATGTGCATTGGGAAGGGAACGAAGGTGGCAGGGATGGACGGGATCAAAAAATGCTTTGAAACTTTTGTGAACCTCGGAACCCAGGAACCTGGGAATCTGTGACAACAAGAGGTGAAGAATCGACTAAGTATGGAAAGGTAGGGAATAATGCCTTAAAAAAAATAAAGTAAACAACAATTCTTCTGAGTTCAAGATCCACAAAAAAAAAAAAATCAGGTCCCATAATATTGACCTCTGCCAATTCAATATCAAGCGACTGGGGTGCCTATGAGAAAAACTAATTATTTGATGAATATTGGTTTGTATTGCAACATGTGACAATAATTGTGTCCTGATAGTATTTAAAATGAACACTGGAGGATGATAATATAATCTCCCATAAATATTGGTTTAATGCATTTTAATGGGATATGTCCTCGATCTTTTCGGTTATTAATGCCAATCTTTTCGAACTTGTGTGGTAAGTTTTCACTAATAAAAGCATAATTAATTTTCATTGGGAAGTGTGTGAAGGTGGCGGGGATGGACAAGAGTGATAAATGATTTCAAACTTTTCTGAACCCGGGATTCCACGAACCCACGAATCTGTGACAACAATAGGTGATGAATCAACTAAGTATGGAAAGGCAGGGTGGTCAGATGGACCCAAACATACTCATCATAGGTAGAGTCAATATTGCGAGTTCGAGGAGTCCAGGGTTGAATTGTAGATCACAAAATTTTTGGGTGCAAGATGTATATCACGGAATAGAGTGAATAAGAGTTTGATAGCGCCAATCCGGGAACTCACGGGCATAAGCATTGAGTATGGGAAAAACATTCTTAGGTATGGAATACACTTGGAGCTCGACAATCTCAGGTTCAAGTTTAAAGAGAATTTATTTATATTTATTTCAATACTATTCATATCATTGTATTTTGATAGTATTTTTTTGGCCCAAATGTAAACCATGTTCGAATTTGAAGGGTGTTTTCGGCTCACATTTTTTTCTCAAACGCATAGGCAATAGAGAAAATATATGAGTTAACATTTTCATATACAAGCATATTCTAAAATATGACAAGTTGTAATATATGCACAATATTAAAGAGGGACATGGCACCAATACCTTTGTAGATGATAGTGGGCTAGCACAATATTTCATTCTTACTATGATGATGCCTTAAAAAAACTAAAATAACCAACAATTTTTTTCCAATTCAAGATCGACACAAACAAATCATCAGATCCCATAATATTCTCCCATTAATGCGTTTTAATGGGAGATGTCCTCAATCTTTCCTCTTATTAATGCCAATATTTTCGAACCTGTGTGGTAAGTTGTCACTAGTAAAAGCATCATAAATCTTGGTTTAATGCATTTTAATGGGAGATGTCTTCGACCTTTTCTCCTATTAATGCCAATATTTTCAAATCTATGTGGTGAGTTGTCACTAATAAAGTCATGATTAATGTACATCGGGAAGGGCATGAAGCTGGTTGGGATTGACGGGAGCGAAAAATGCTTTGAAACTTTTGTGAACCTGGGAGCCCGGGAATCCATTAATATGTGACAACAAGAGGTGAACAATCGACTAAATATGGAAAGGCGGGGAATAATGCCTTAACAAAACTAAAGTAAACAACATTTTTTCCAAGTTCAAGATCCACAAAAAAAAAAAAAAACAGATCCTATAATATTGACCTCTGCCAATTCGATATCAGACGACTGGGTGCATCTTGGGTGCCTATGAGAAAAGCTAATGCTTTGATGATGATTTGTTTGTATTTCAACATGTGACAGTAATTGTATCGTGATAGTATTTAAAGTGACCACTGGAGGATGATAATATAATCTCTCGTAAATCTTGGTTTAATGCATTTTAATGGGATATGTCCTCGAGCTTTTCAGTTATTAATGCCAATATTTTTGAACCTGTGTGGTGAGTTGTCACCAATAAAAGTGTAACTAATTTTCATTGGGAAGTGTGAGAAGGTGGCGGGGATGGATGGGAGTGATAAATGCTTCAAAATTTTGTGAACCTGAGAGTCTGCAAACACAAGAATCTATGACAACAAGAGGTGAAGAATCGACTAAGTATGGAAAGGCAAGGAAGTCAGATGGACCTAGACAGACTCATAGTAGGTAGAGTGAAGCTTGCTAGTTCGAGGATTTTGAGGTCAAATTGTAGATCACGAAAGTTTTGGGTGCAAGATGTATATCACAGAATAAGGCACATGAGAGTTCGATAGCGCCAATCTAGGAACTCACGGCCATAAACATTAACTATGGGAAAAACATTCTCAACTATGGAATATACCTGGAGCTCGACAAAATCAGGTTCAAGTTTAAAGAGAATTTGTTTATATTTATTTCAATACTATTCATATTATTTTATTTTAATAGTATTTTTGTGGCCCAAATGTAAACCATGTTTAAAATTGAAGGGTGTTTTCAGCTCACAAATTTTGCTCGAACACATAGGCAATAGATAAAATATATGATTTAACATTTTCATATGCAAGAATGTTCTCAAATATGACAAGCTGTAATATATGCACAATATTAAAGAGGGACATGCCATAAACACCTTTTTAGATGACAGTGGGTTAGCACAATATTGCATTCTTACTATGATGAATCCTTAAAAAAACTAAAATAACAAACAGTTTTTTGCCAATTCAAGATCGACACAAAAAAATCATCAGATCCCATAATATTCTCCCATTAATGCGTTTTAATGGGATATGTCCTCGAGATTTCTGCTTATTAATGCCAATATTTTTGAACCTGTGTGGTGATTCATCACAAGTAAATTCATAATTAATGTGCATTGGGAAGGGGTGAAGGTGGTGGGTATGGAGGGGAGTGAAAAATGCTTTGAAACGTTTGTGAACCCTAGTGTGCGTGAACCTGTGAAACTTTTAAGAATATACTAAGTATGGAAAGGTGGGTCGGTTAGACAAAGTCATCCTATGTAGAGTGAGGCTTGCGAGGTCAAGGAGTCTGGGGTTGAATTGTAGATCATCGAATTTTTGGGTGCAAGATGTATACCCTGAACACGGGGCATGAGTGTTCGATACCTCCTACTCAGGAACCCGCGGCCATAAAATTGGCTAAGTATGGAAATGAATGGCGGTTGGTCAAACTCATGATGTGACGATATAGATGGAGATGAGGATTTGTCAGTCTTCCACCCTGAGAACCTACGAGCATAGAAATGAGACTAAGTATAGAACCAGAAACAGATAATAGAGGGGAAGAAGAAAAGGGAAAAACGGGTAAGTATAGAAGAGGAAAAAGAAAGGGAGAAAAGAACTTTGTCCCTCACACAACAACACTTAGTTTGATAATGTTGGCACAGGGGAAGACCCAGGGTTTAATTCTAACAGTGCACCAACAAAACCTAACTACTGGCCCTTATGGAAACACCTTCAAAGAAGATGGAGTCTCACCCGAAGTATCAATAGGGGGGTTGTAGGACACAAGTGTCTACAACCATAGGAAATGAAATATGATTCCAAAACAATAATGAAAAATAACCTATAGATTCTTATAAGTATTATGCCTAACTCCACGAAGTAAGTTATATCTTCTTATCTTAAATAGGAAAAATAACAGTCCAATAACAACATAAAAGGTAGTAAATAACAAAACATCAACCACATGGAACAACAAGATTTTGCGTGGTTCACCCTCTACCTAGAGCTACGTCCACAGAATTGTGTTTATTGATAGAATAGATGAAAATATACAGTTCTATGTGTGCACTCAACTGCATATCCTTCTCTCTCTTCCTCTTTATTCCCTATCCCTGTGCACCCAGCTGCAGATTAGATCTTCACACCCAGCTGAAGACTCAAAATACAAGATTACCCTAAAACATAACACTCTTACATCTCAACACCACTATCACATCCCATCTCAACTCTTCTAGACTTCTATTTATACATTCCATGACTCTTAGAAAACCCTATACCAAAGCCCAGGGGCCAAAACCCTAGATCCACATTTCCAAAACCCTATATATGCATTGCCAAAACCCTAGATCTGCATAACCCTCATTTTAATAACTTCACAGACCTATTCCTCCTTCTTTTCCATGAGGTGATCCAAAGCACCCATTAGTGTCTTCTTTCTCTTGCTGACTTGTCCACGATTTATCTTCTTTTTTTATTTGTATTCCTTGATTTTCTCTTTCAACAAATTTCTTTCCTTTACTTTGTTCCTTCTTTTATGCTTCTTTAACCACTTAGACCCTTCCTTGGTTTGTGTGCCTTCCGCGCACTTCATACTTTGTCTTTCTTCTTCCTTAATCTTTTCTTTCTTCCTTAATACCTGACTAAGGGCCAACATGCCCCCAACACTCACATGTGACTCGTCTCGAGTCACTGCAGGGTTGATCCATCTATATTACTTTGACTGCAGACTGCACGGGGAAGCCTGTTCTTTCTGCTCATTCCCTCCCTACCATGTGCATACTGTATTTTGTGTGTCTAGAACCCAATTTCAACTGCACCTAGTACCTAGACCCTTGTTCCTTGTTCCTTTTCTTTTACTGAGAGCTACAAGGAATCTAGTTGTCACAATATAGCTTCAACCGGCTCCCATTTACTAAACCATCCTTCCATTCTCCATCAAGATAATCCAACTGTGCATCTCCACCTTTTGTAACATAGGAAACCTCGAATGGACCAAGCCAATGTGTCCTGAACTTTCATGGATGCTTCATGAACTTGTTTTCATATAAAAGTACCAAATCTCCTTGTTTAAATTATTTCTTCTTGATATGTCTTTCATGGTAAGCCTTTTCTTGTTCTTTTTGTACCTTCTGATGAAATCTTGCAATGAACCTGTCTTCCTCTAGTTCCATCAACTGCGCGAGCCTCTCTTGAACAATGTCAGTGTCATCCATACCTGTAAATGTTGCAATTCTTAAACTAGGAACCAAATATTCCATAGGTACTACTGCTTCCTGGACATAAACTAACTTGAAGGGAGTCTGTGTTGTTAACTTTTTGTAAGTAGTTCGATAAGCCCATAACACTGCTAGAATTATCTAATCCCAATCATCCTTGTTAACATTGCAAATCTTAGTCAGCGTTGTCTCCAAAATCTTATTGAAATCTTTGACTGTACCATTCGCCTGTGGGTGATATGGTGTGTTCTTCTGATGGTGAACTTCGAACTCTTGAGTCAAGGCTTCAATATTTTTGTTAAATAAGTGTGTTCCTTGATCACTCATAAGGATCTTCGGGCATCCAAATCTGGTTACGATATCCTCAAAGATGAACCACACATCCGTAGTTGCACTACAGTCTTTAACTTCTCTTGCTTCTGCCCATCTGTTCAAATACTCTATAGCAATGATGATATATCAAGCTCCTATGCACTTTCCTAGTGGGTTGATAGGTCCCACAAATTCAATAACCCATTTCTCAAATACTTGTAAAGTTAACTAAGGTGCTAAAGGAATTTCATCCCTTCTATAAGGCTTCCCTACTCTTTGACATACATCACAGGCTCTGTAGTATTCCTTAGCATCCTTATGTAAAGTGGGCCACCAGAGGCCAGCTCTGAGAACCTTCTGCGCTATTTCTTTCCCTGCATAATGTCCTCCTGTGATGCCTTCATTTTCTTCTGCCAGAATCATTGGTCTTTCTGACTCCATAACACATATTCTTAAGATCTCATCTGGTCCCATCTTATATAATTGTCTAGCTATAAGTTGAAAATATGCAGCACAGACTACCAATTGTTTCTTCTGAATAACTATATTCTCGTGAGTTTCCATTCCTATGGACAGGAACTGGACTATATCGATGAAGTGATCATCGAATTTCTTGATGGCCAATAACTATGCATCTAATAGTGTATCATCCAAACTGGTAGGTTCCTCTCCATTTTCTAGCCTGGATAAGTGGTCAGGTCCCTTATTCATTCTTCCTGGCTTGACCACAACTTCAAAGTCATACTCCTGGAATAATAATAGCCATTTGCATATTCTTCTCCCCAACACTGTCTTTTTGACTAAGTACTTCAATGCAGAATGATCAGTAAACATCTCAAAATTTCCTCCCAATAAGTAGGGTCTAAACTTTTGTTGCACATATACCATAGCTAAGCCTTCTCTTTCAGTGGTAGTATAATTTATTTCAGATGTAGAAATCTTCTTGCTAGCAAAGGCTATAGGGTGGTCAATATATCCTACACCTGGTTGTGCTAAAACTACTCCTAATGCAATGGATGAAGCATCGACATGAACATGGAATTCCTCACTCCAATCTGGAAAAACCAAAATAGGCGCAGTGACCATTTTCTGCTTTAATGTGTCGAAGCTCTGTTGGCATTCCTCTGTCCATTGAAACTTACTATCCTTCTTTAATAGATTCTCCATAAGTGTTTTTATCTATGCGTAACCCTTAATAAAATTTATGTAGTATCCAGTGTGTCCCAATGCAATGTACAACTGTTTAATTGAAGTGGGAGGAGGTAGATCGACAATGATAGAAATCTTGGAAGGATCTACCAACAACCCCTACTTACACACAATGTGTCCTAACAACACTCCAAAAGGTGAAAAGAAAATACACTTCTTCAAGTTCAGGGCAATCTGACATTGCCTGCACTTATCCAACATTAATATCAAACATTCAATATACTCTTTCAATAGACTAAAAATGGACCAGTCATCAAAGTATGCCTCCAAAGACTTATGCAAAAATTCCTTAAATCCTTCAACCACCGCCCTAGAAAAGATGTCTGGTGCATTCTTCAAACTAAAAGGCATCACAGTGTATTGAAAAGAACCCCATTATGTTGCAAATGTAGTATTATGTCTATCCTCCTTAGAAATTATGATCTGGTGATAGCTTGAAAATCCATCTGTGAATGAATAAACTTCATGTCCTCCTACATTATATAGAACTTCATCAGTAAAAGGTGTAGGAAATGGATCATGTAAACATGCATCATTCAATTTCCTTAGATCGACACAGATTCTAATTTCTCATGTCTTCTTATCTTGGACCACCATAGGGCTGATCCATTCAGATTCTTCGACTGGTTCTATAAGTCCTGCTTCCAACATTCTATCTAATTCAGTCTTAACTTTCTTCTTGTACTTAGGATTCAGTCTGTAAGGCCTCTGCTTGACAGGCCTTTCATCTTATTTCAAAGAAATCTTCATTTCTCCCATGGTCCCTTTAATGCCCTTCATGTATGTGAACTTGGTTGGAAACAAGTTCTGATACTCATGCAATAGTTTTGTAATCTTACCAATAGTAGCATCATCCCAATAGTCTCCAACAGTTTCCAACTTAGGTGCTTTCTCTGTTCCAATATTAACCTTCTTAATTTTAATAGGCTACCCAACTAAAGGTAATTCAATCCCTGTCCCTTCTATAACTCTTTGTCCTTTAGTTTCTGAAATTTTCACATTCCTAGGGTCATCATCCTCATCAACATTAATATTATAACAACCCTGTAATCACTGAAGAGGTGCAGTCCATTCATCTTCTTCTTGTTCAAGAGGGGGGTTAGGTGCCTCCTCAAAGACATTTTGTCTTACAATATCAAATCTTGATCTACTGTGGAGTATTGACTTTCAAATAGGAATGTAGCTATAAATTTATGGGTCATACCGTACCAATCTGTAGTGACTAAGCGTAGTTTTTCTTGAAGATACCAATTGATAGGTGTAGTATCTAAGGTGTTAATGAACTTATGTACCCACTGTTCTTTAGGAATGTTGCTCTAGGATTCCTCACAACTTCGCACATGGTTCTTAGGAAAATTCAGACTTGTGTATCGAACTTCGCAACCTCCAACTTAGTTTGAAAAGTGCACTGTCAACAAGGTGCGACATTGTACCCACTCCGTGATGTTCTTCTTGTGTGTTCCCCACCATATAGCTTGTGTTTCTTTCAAGGATTCATCTAGTGCCAACAACCTCTGTTGTACTGGTACAATTCCTTCAAATTCAAATGGAAATGTCTCTAAACTATTCAAACCATCAAATGTAGGAAGATTACTTACTTATGTGCCAATCCAATGAACTTCCTTAGTCAATCTGGCACACCTCCGCGTAGAGACTTCGTACATTATGTTCTGCCATTTTTCCAATGTTTATTTTGAATATGACGAACATGCACTTTCACTTCGCCAACTTAGATTTCCATCTGTTGTAGGATTAATATAATCTTGTTGTCCTGCTGTCAGTTTATAGATGTTCTCTAGCTCATAGGAGTGATCTTCTTCTCTTATAGGTTTTGTGTATCTGCGACCTTCATTTGGATCAATAGCTGCAATGAACCTAAGGCCATCACCTTCAAATTTCATTCTTCTCTTTTTCAGTTAATAACAGTCAAATTGTCGAAATCCCAATCAATACCCAACAACGTAGGATATGGGAAGCTATCATCAACAATATCGATCACTTTGAATTCTGCAAATGTCCTCACTCCTTCGATGTCCACAGGGACATGCTCTAGTCTTCCAAAGGGGATCATCACTTGCTGATTAGCCATACTGAGCCTAATAGGAGAGCAAATCAATTTAGGTTTTCCCATCAATGCCCAAGTCTACTTCATCATAACATTTACTTTTTCTCCCAGGTTGAGGACCACATAATCCATGTCATAGTCTCCAATATGATCACTAAGGCGCAATTCCTTTCTTGTCCTCCTTTTTCTAGATACTTAATTCACATCTCTACTTAGGAGAGGATATACTCTTCCCATTTCATATTGTCTTATCAGGTGTTGTAGTTCATGCACAAATATTTCATCTTTAATCAAATCAATACAAGTATACAAGAATTCCACAAGTTTTCTTACCTCTTTTCCTTGTCTAGGTGGGGCAGACTGATCAAATGTTGGAGGCATTTCACATTCCTTTACTTTTGATTGTGCCCTAGATGAAGAAGCATGTTCACCTCCAAATTATCTTCTTTCTTCTTCAAAAGTATGCTTTTCTTTCCTTGGATCAAACAATGCCTCCTTCTCTGAAGCTCTTTTGATCCATGATCTATCTGTAGTCTTTCCTGGAGTCACCCTATCCTCTCCTGTGACAACGCCTCCTCTAGTAATAATAGCGACTTCAGGTTCCTTATCACGAGGTTTAGCTGTTATTTTTTGGACTTGATGGTTTCCAACTTGTCTTTCCTGAACTTTAGCTAACAATATTGGACAGTCTTCAATGACATAGTCAATTGAATTACAATAGCTGAAAGTAGTGCAAGGGTTCTGACAATCCCTTTCCAAATGACCTAGTTGGGTGTAGTTATAGAAAATAATCTGACCTTGACCTCGACCCATGCCTCCTCCTCCTCCTCTTCCTTTGAACCTGCCATGAGGGTTGAAGCTTCCTCTTCCCGGGGAATTGAATTGCACAACATTCCCTTATTGTTGTAATTCTCCTTGAATTCAATATGCATCCCTTGACCTTTCATGCATGAGGTCATAAGCCCTACAATCCCTCTCATAATTCCCCACATATTTTTAGAATGTATAATAAATATTGGTGGGTGTCTGGACATATTTCTTCATATAATAACATTCACCAGGGTGATGTCTAGATCTACATACCTCGCACCATGGTAAAGTAGCCTTCTTTAAAGGGTTAGGAGATCGAGAGGCCAAGTATTCACTAAATAAAGGACAAATATCTTTTTCATGGCCCTCTTCTTTACATCTGATACACCAGATGTCTTCTCTTTTTTCTTTTCCTTTGTCTTTCTTCATGTCTTCAACCTGTAAAGATAAACTAGTTAATTGATTCAAAATCTGACTCATACCCAGACTGGATTCTCCTATAGGGATTTATTCTAGTTTCATCGCGATCTCTAATGCCTCCACCTATGAAGTGACCTTCTGTTGCATCAGAGGAACTCTAATGTGTGGCAGGAGGGCAACGATGAACCATTCCTTATGTTGTTCATCTAGAATTTGAAAACTTATACGGCATGTCAAGGTCTTAAACCTTTGATCAAATTTCCAAACAGGTTCAGTCACCTTCTGCTTGATTTCTTTCAACTCTGTGATGCACTGCGACTCTGAATTAGGCTTCTTGAAATCTTCACTCAACACAGTCTTAATGTCATTTAGTGGTTTAGGTTGTACAGATGCTTTAACAAACTTCATATACCAGCTCAGTGAACGGTCCCTCAAAGTAGTACTAAACTGAGCTCTCTTAAGAGATTCATCGGTGACTTGTTTAATGCTCCATACAACTTCGCATAAGAACCAGTGTTGGTTGGGATCCTCATATCCATATCCTCTGAAAATAGGTAACCTCATTTCATCTCCCATTGATTTTCCTTGGTTTCTCAAGTGAGTCTGTACTAAACTTCTTGTGGTTGTCCTCTGAGTGCTATGATTACTCTGATTACTCTGGTTACTTAGTGCTACTAAAACAACATCAGGAGTAGTAATACTTACTTTGACAGTAGGCACAGTACTTGAAGTTCCTCGTTCTTCTCGGCGAGGTTTTTCAGTCTCTACTTCCTCTGCCCTTGTGAAATCGTAATACTCTTTTTCTGATTTCTCTGCTTCTTCTCCACTGTAGAATCCTTCGTCTTGTGCTAATGGCCCGTAACTCTGCTTAAACAGGTTCACAAGAGGGATCTTATGAATGATCTCCCACTACACATGTGTCTGGCCTTTGTGTCACTGTCGTTTTTTGAATTCTTGAACATTAGCTTTAAAATCCAATTGATTACTGTATCTTTAAGATATTCTTCTCATGTAATATCATCTTAATATTCAACTTTAAAAGGTGTAGAAACTTTCCTCTAGGTCCCTTGAATAAATACCTCTCTGCTTGACTATATGATTATAATCTGTCAATAGAAAATTCAGTCATGTACCCTCCAATAGTGTTGTCAAACAAGAGATCCACTTCCCTTGACACAACATTATCAACTTTCTTGACTTTCTTAATCAACGTCGATGTCCAAACCATAGGTGGTATAGATCTGATTTCAAACTGAGTGTCTACTAGTCTGGCTAACTACTCGTACAACACTTGATGAAATCCTGCAAATAGAATCTTATGCACATTAGTAAATATGTACCTTCCCAACCGATATTCTGTATTAATGTTAGGGTTCTTGTTCTAGGCTACAACGAAGTCCTTTTATTTTTATTCTATCCACTTCTGCATTTTTGTCTTCGATGGAAACCACCTGGACATTCCCTCAAGAAGATCTTCATCCCAACAGCAGAACTATTTGTTGGCATAGGGGAAAACCCAGGGTTCAACTCTAATAGCGCACCAACAAAGCCTAACTATTGGCCCTTACGGAAACACCTACGAAGAAGATGGAGTCTCACCCGAAGTAGCAATAGGGGGTTGCAGGACACAGGTGTATACAACCAGAGGAAATGCAAGATGTTTCCCAAACAATAATGCAAAATAACCTAGAGATTCTTAGCAGTATTATGCCTAACTCCGTGAAGTAAGTTATATATTCTTATCTTAAACAGGAAAAATAACAGTGCAATAACAACATAAAAGGTAGTAAATAACAAAGCATCAACCACATTGAACAACAAGATTTTACGTGGTTCACCCTCTCCCTAGGGATATGTCCACATAATTGTGTTTATTGATAGAATAGATGAAAATATACAGTTCTATCTGTGCACTCAGTTGCATATCCTTCTCTCTCTTCCTCTTTATTCCCTATCCCTGTGAACCCAGTTGTAGAGTAGATCTTCGCACCCAGTTGAAGACCCAAAATACAAGATTACCCTAAAACATAACACTCTTACATCTCAACACGACTATGACATCACATATTGACTGTTCTAGACTTCTATTTATACATTCCATGACTCTTAGAAAACTGTAGACCAAAGCCCAGGTGCCAAAACCATAGATCCACATTTCTGAAACCCTAGATCCGCATTACCAAAACCATAGATCCACATAGTCCTCATTTTAAGGAATTCATCAACCTGTTCCTCCTTATTTTTCGCGAGGTGATCCAAAGCACCCATAAGTGTCTTATTCCTCTTGCTGACTTGTCCACAATTTATCTTCTTTGCTTCTTTGTCTTCCTTGATCTTATCTTTCGACGGCTTGATTTCCTTTACTCCGTTCCTTATTTTATGCTTCTTTAACCACATTGACCCTTCCTCGGTTTGTGTGCCTTCCATGCACTTCATACTTTGTCTTTCTTCTTCCTTAATCTTCTCTTTCTTTCTTAATACGTGACCAAGGGCCAACAAATAATTATCAAGCGATAGAAACACATGAACTATGGGAAAAACATTCTTAGCTATGAAATATTGTTGGAGCTCGACAAACTCTGGTTCAATTTTAAAGAGATGTTGTTTATATTTATTTCAACATTATTCATATTATTTTATTTTAATAGTATTTTTGGTGGCCCAAATGTAAACCATGTTCCAATTTGAAGGGTGTTTTCGGGTGGAAAAATTTGCTAAAACCCATAGGCAATAGGAAAAATATATGACTTGACATTATTATATGCAAGAATATTCTCAAATATGACAAGCTTTAATATATGTATGAATTGGATAAAGTATGCAGATTAGAGTTTTGTAACCATGCATGTTAGTCTCTGGACCTTGCACTTCTACTTGTCAATAGTTCTTGTGAACTAAAAAACATGTGTTTTAAATGACATAAACATATTTACCATGGCATAGTAGAATAAATAACTGAGGATATTTGTTTCCTAAACATAGAAAGAGCATAATCTAGGAATCTTTACCTTCATCTTTGTCGTTGTGCTGGTGTTTGCGATGATTCACTTCTCATGCCCATGTCACTTGTCAAACTTTTTCTAACACAAACATGTGTACATCTAACATTACAACAAACAAATATGCATATGCATTGTACATTGTGCATAATTGATATGGATGTGCATTAGGCGTATGCATTGTATTTGCTTTGGTACCATTGTTGGCATACCTTTTGGAAGATTGTACTCTAGCTTTCTCATCTATGGCACATAAGGCTTCATGCTCATGTTCAATTAGTCTATTCTTTTTTCAATGTAGCAATGCAGAGAATACAATGGACATGAAGGCAAGTTTCTACGTAGGAACACATGAAAAAAATATAGAAAACAATTTTATTTATTTGAAAGTAGTAGCACAAAAAATAAAATTGACATGAAGATAAGTTAATATATAGGAAGATATGCAATATCTAAGGAAAAAAAACAAAAGAGCTGCAAATTAGTAGAATAAATATAGACAGAGTAAATGAAAAACAATTGAATATGGAATATGGGTAGAAATATGCACCTTTGTATGTCTTCTTCTACATTTCTGGTTAAGAGTTCTTGCCTTGTCCAATTTTGCTATTTGTTTCAATGAAGGAAAGTACAAAACACAATGACCATGAACATAAGTTGGTATGTAAGGAAAAAACAAGGAATGTGTACATATAGTAAATAAACTAGAATCAAAGGAATAGAGTAGCAGATAGTGTTAGAAGCATGTACCATTTTTTTTTCTTGACCCATGTCTGTGTATATATAAAAAACAATTGTGTCCAAAATCAATTACAAAGCAGGAAAAACTAAGAAGTTGGATTATTCTAGATGAATAATTTGGTTTTGTATAACAATATAGCCATATATTCTTTTTTATTAAGGTTGGTTTTCATTGATGTCAACCCTTGAAGAATGTCCGGTAGCAAATTCCAATAGCACAAAGGTTTGGGTAATGGACCCAAGGTTGTTTCATGTATAATGGTATGAGTTTTAATATATTTTAAGGTAATACTATTCTATATGGATAGTACATGTCATTCCATTTCTGGTGGTATGTGGAACTTCACATAACTCCTCACGGTTAGAGAGTTATGGCCATCGTAAGTTGGAGAACCCAGGTTTGGGTAATGGACCCAAGTTTGTTTGATGGATAATGGTATGATTTTTGATATATTTGTAGGCAATACTATTCTAGATGGGTATTACATGTCTTTCCATTTCTAGTGGTATGTGGAACGTCACATAAATCCTCACGGTTTGAGAGTTATGGCCTTACAAAGTTGGAGGACCCTCATATGTCATCTAGAAGCCCCAAAAGGTCAAAGTAGTCAAAGTGGTTTAAGAGTTTTTAGAAGGTAAATAATAAAGTGAAGTGATTATTGTACTATAATTAAAAGTGAATACAAAATAAATTATTTAAATAATAAATTTAATGGAGAAATAAGAAGTGGGTTAACCCTAAAATAAGGAAAGTGGGCAAAGTGACCTAGAAGATGCTTATAAGGAAGCTACTTGGAGAGTATAAATAAGAGGCAAGACTCTCTCATTTTATATCAAACTTGAGAATATTGAATATCTATAGGTGACTGAGGTAACCAAAGGATATCTAAGCCAAATTTCAGAGGGAAGGTGAAGAAAAGAAGGCCAGAATTCAAGGGAGGATAAATTCTTTTGAAGATGCTTTCTAAGGTATGTTATTTACAGGTCATCTCACCATTTTCTCAATAAATAGTTTTATAGAATGATTCATACTGTGATATTGATAGGACATTGAGGAAACATATCCAAGTATTTATCGTAGAAATTTCATCTTATGGCTCGTTTTAGTTTCGGAGTTACACTTCGTGTAAAATAGGGTTTGTGGCTAGTCCTGAAACTAGTCCAAAATAGGTGTTTCGGGTAAAAACGTCACAACTTCTTTATAACAGATCCAAATTCAGTAAGACCAAATGTGTTGGTTAGAATATAGTCTTTAATATTATTTGTAATAGTTTAATATCTATTCAACAAATATTCCACTCTCTACAAGGTCACTCTCTAGAATAAGCCCGAATTAAGAAAGGTATGTCATTTTTGCTATAACTCCTTTTCTGAGAGGTTCCAAGTAGTGACACCTGAAGGAATTGCATAAAAAAACTGAATAACACTGTGTACTATTTTCATATCTTTATTCATTACAGGTACATAGTTATGATTATTTCAAGTTAGGGTTGTTGACTAATCCCAAACTAGTCATGTGAGACTAAAGAAAAGTTTGATGAAAATGCTAGTCTCTTGTTGTGAAAGTTAAGGAAGGTCTATAGGTATGTGATCATATACACCATGTCTATTACATATTTACAAATCATATTTGGATGATGAAATTGATGAGGGCTTTTGGTTAAGGTACATGTCGGGTACATGGTTGAGACAAGTAGTTGATGAATTGGAACATACATGAGGTGTATAGTTTATGATGTTGGTACATATTGATGAGTCATAGTTGATGCGTAGTTGACACATGATTGGTACATAATTGGTGCATGGTTGTATGCACTTATTTATGGTACAGTTTTATTATAGGTTGTTTGGTACAGGTTGGTGCATGGTCGATGCACTTGTTTATGGTACAGGTTGAGGTACAGGTTGATGCATGTTTGATGCATGGTTCAGGTTTATTGGTACAGGTTTACAACGGTATATCTCACAGTGATAGTGTGACAATGGTTCCATCATTCTACTTATACTTCAAGGTAGTTGGACGAGGCAAGGACAGGTGGTTGTAGCCACCTTCTAGTTGTAGCCAGAGAACATAGAGGGTTGTAGCCTCCTTCTAGTTGTAGCCCGAGAATAGGGGAGTTGGATCTTCCCTCGGGTTGTAGTTGAGAAACAAGGGGGGTTTGAGTCTCCTTACTTCTAGTTGCAGATAGAAAACAAAGGAAGTTGGTGCTTCCAATAAATGTAATTCTTCAAGACATATAAGAAAAAGAATCCCGTGGTTTTCTCCCGCTTTGGGTTTCCACATAAAACACTTGTGTACTGTGTATGTGTATGATTGTTCATTTGTTCATTGCTTATTTACTATGCATTTATTAGATGATAATGTTACATTGATATAACACTTGGATTATATGGTTAAAAAATATTAAATTTCTCTATTACTGATTCACCCCCCCTCTTAGTAATCCAACAATTGGTATCAGAGCAGGTTCCTTCAGAAATCAGTTTAACCACTGAAAGGTAGATCGTGGAGAGAAACAACTTGTATAAAAATGGAATACCATAGTTCAATGGACAGAAGTATGCATTTTGGAGAATAAGGATGAAAATGTATATACATGCACAGGGATTTGAAATTTGGTAATCAATTGTAGATGGATACATAACACTAGTATTTCCACCAACAAATGACAAAGTAGTGAAACTCAGTCAGAATAATTCCAAAGCCAAAAAATCACTTATGAATGGTCTTAGTGAAACAATATTCACCAAAGTTGCACATTGTAAATCTGCTAAAGAGATTTGGGACAAACTTCAAAATATTTATGAAGGATATTCAAAAGTCAAAGTAGCAAAGCTTAAAACTTACGGAGGTTAGTTCAAACAACTTAAGATGAAGGAAGATGAGAATATTGCAGCTTACTTTTTACGAGTTGATGAAACAATAAATGCAATCATAGGATTGGGAGAAGAAATCAAAGAATTTGTAATTGTTCAAAAAGTACTAATATCTCTTCCTATGAGATTTGACCCTAAGATATCAACACTAGAAGAAAGATCATATCTAAAATTAATAAGTATGGACGAATTACATGGAATATTCATAGCATATGAAATGAGAACTGAACAGGAAAATCCATATATAAAAGAAGCAGCCTTCAAAGAATCCAAAAAGTCAAAGCAAAAGGGAAGGAAAAAAGAAGAACATAGCAGTAGCAGTGACGTCTCGGAAGATGATGAAGAAGTGACCAACTTTGGCAAAAGACTGAGCAAGGGAACCGACGGTAGGTATAGAGGTAAGCTTCCTTTAATTTGTTTTAATTGTGATTGTATTGGTCATTTTGATAACAAATGTCCTTATAAGAAAAAGATAAATGATGAAGTTTACTCAAAAGGAAAACAAAGATATAAAGGAAAAAGAACCAGAGAAAGTTTTCAAGTTATGCACCAAAGAAGACATCTCATCATCAGATGAAGATTAAGTCAGTGGCAGTGAGACAGAAAGAGTTCTATTCATGGCAGTAGAATACTCTGATAAAAAAGACTTCGAAGAAGAATATGAAGAAGCCGAAGAAGAATATGAAGAAGTTGAAGAATAAATTGAAGAGGAAGAAGTTGACTACCGAGAGGAATTAATGTGTTCCATAGAAGTTATCAGAAAAGAAAAGAAGAAAAACAAGAAGCTACAAGCAAAACTAGACAAGAAAGAAGACACTTAAGAACTAGAATAAATGATCACAAATTTGAAGGTTCAAATAGAATAAGATAAACTAATTGAAGAAGAACTCAAAGAACAACTAGAAGAAAAAGACAAGATCATTGTAAATTTGGAAGAAGAGATTGTCACATTACGAAAGGATATTCAAAAGAAAATTATGAAAAACAACTCAAAAGTTTTGGATGACATTATCACCAGTCAAAAATCTCATCATGACAAGTCCAGACTTAGATACAATCAGACAGAAAAAGGATCAAGATCCAAAACAACAGAGCAAGAAACATATTGAAAAAGATTTGCAGAAACAATCAAGGGGGATAGGAAGATATACAAGGAAGATTACAGGGACACTCCTCCATCGAGAAGATTCAGATTTCATAATAAAAAACTGACAGATAAGCCTCAGGAAGAAGAAAAATTCATAAGAGTGCCTCCTTTCAGAAGATCTTCAACTCCCAGGTATCAAACTATCTTTTTTGGTTTATGTTATACATGTAATAATTGTGGACATAAAACTGTGAATTGTAGAGCTAACAACAAGAACAAAAACAAATTTGAAAGTCATACACAAAGGGGTTATCCAAGAAGGCCTAGTGAAATACAGAGAAGAAGTTCCCACAGGTTTGAATCTTTGAGCACTGAAGTGGAATGTTACAAATGTAACAATTTTGGGCACATGGACAAAGATTGCAGAGTGAAAGTCCCTCCTAGAGAACTGCAACATAATAACAACAGTCATAGAAAGGAACCTCAGAAAGGGACATGGATAAGAAAGAAGGATCAATATAGAAATGAAGAATGCACACTCGCTCTACAAGCTATGTAGAAGAAACATGGTTGGTATGTTGAAAGTGGGTCTTCAAAACACATGATAGGTGATAGATACATGTTTCTTACATTATGAAAGGAAATATATGGATCAGTCTCCTTTGGAAATGATGATTCAACCAAAATCATTGGAAAAGGCACAGTCAGAATTGGGAACAAGAATACAAAGGAAGAAAATGTTCTACTAGTAGAAGATATGGAACATATTCTTCTAAGTGTGATTCAAATATGTGACGAAGGTCATAAAGTTACTTTTGATTCAAAAAAGTACGAGATAAGAAAATAAGGTTCAAGAAAATTGATTGCTACAGCTGCGAGAACTTCAAGAAACATATATGTGTTAAGTGAAATCGGGAATGAAAAGTGTTGTCTAGGAAAGGAAGATGAAAGTTGGCTATGGCACAGAAGAATGGGTCACATACATTTTGATAACCTTGTCAAAGCCATCAAAAGAGAAGCAGTTAGAGAAATGCCCCAAATCACGAAACCAACCAACACTTTATGCAAGCATTGTCAACAAGGAAAGAAAACAAAGACTAGGTTCAAATCAAAGGAATATTCCACGACAAGACCACTGGAAATTGTGCAAACTGATATAGTTGGACCAACTACAACAAAGGGCTTAAAAGTTGAGAAATACTTTATGTTATTAGTTGATGATTATACAAGAATGACCGTAGTTTTCTTTCTCAAGAACAAGTCATAATCTTTTGAAAACTTAAATATTTACAAGGAAATGGTTGAAAATGAAATGGATTCAAAAATCAAATGCTTGAGACATGATAATGGAGGAGAGTTCACTTCAAAGGAATTTATGGACTACTACAGCAGTCATGGAATAAAAATGCACTTCTCTGTTGCTATGACACCTCAATAGAATGGAGTTGTTGAAAGAAAGAATAGGACAATACAGGAAATGGCTTGAACAATGCTAATGGATTCCAAATTGATAGATATTTTTTGGACACAGGCAGTGCATACAACAGTTCACATTCAAAACAGGGTAATGCTCAGAAACAACACTGACAAAACTCCTTACGATCTATGGAAAGGAAGACCAACAAATGTGAAGCAATTCAGAGTTTTACAAAGAAAATGCTACATCAAAAGAGAATATGGCAGAATGAGAAAGTTTGACTCTCGTGTGGACAAAGGAGTACTTGTTGGTTACTCAAGTACAAGAAAATCATACAAGTGTTACAACCTGAGATTGAAAAAAGTTGTGGAAAGAATCAATGTAACAATTGATGAAACAAGTAGACAAGAATCAAAGGAAGAAGAAAATGAATCAATGGAACAAATTTACGAAGAAGAAACAATAGATGAAAAATAAGGGGAAGACGAAGAGGATCCAACAGAAACAGAAGAGAAAGTTCGGCAAGTAACTCCAAAAACACCTAGCAGACGAGTACATAAGAATCATCCTTCAGACCAGATTTTTGGAAACAAAGATGCAGGAGTCGAGACTAGAAGAAGAATCCGTTCACCAGAAAAAAATGCACCTAACACTCACATCTACAATTGAACCAACCTATTTTGAAGAGGCCAGCAAGGATGAATTTTGAAACAAGGCCATGGATGAAGAATTGAATCAAATAGAGAAAAATGACACTTGGGAATTGGTTCCAATACCAAAGGATAAGAATGTGATTCGCACAAAGTGGGTATACAGGAATAAATTGAATGAAGATGGACAGGTTACAAGGAACAAAGCTATATTGGTATGTAAAGGATATGCACAGGTTGAAGGAATCGACTTTGAAAAGACATTTGCCCCAGTTGCCAGAATGGAAGCAATCTGATTGTTTTAGCTTATGCATGCTCCAAAAATATTAAAGTGTATCACATGGACGTAAAATCATCTTTTCTGAATGGGGAACTTGAAGAAGAAGTCTATATTGAACAACCAGAAGGATTCCAGTTTTCAAAGAACGCAAATTATGTGTGTAAATTAAAGAAGGCCTTGTATGGTCTAAAATAGGATCCTAGAGCATGGTACTCTATATTCGATAAATATCTACAGGAGGCAGGGTTCAGAAAAGGAAGTGCAGACAACAACCTCTACATCAAGGTAAGTCAAGATAATATTTTATTAATTGAATTTTACGTTGATGATATTATTTTTGGTAGTGATGATGACAGGTTAAGATAGAAATTTGCAAAGGATATGTAGAATGAAATTGAAATGTCATTACTTGGAGAACTATCCTTCTTTCTGGGACTTCAGATACGCCAAAGCAACCAAGGAATTTTTATTTCTCAAACCAAGTATATAAGAGAAATTCTAAAGAGGATGGGAGTGGAAGATTGCAAACTAGTTATCACTCCCATGTAAACCAGTTGCAAGTTAAGAAAAGATGATGATTCAAAGTCTATAGATCAGAAGAAATACAGTTCAATAATTGGTAGCCTACTATATGTGATAGCATCCAGAACAGATGTAATGCAGGTTGTTGGATAAGTGGCATGATTTCAGGCAGCACCAAAGGAATCACATGTATTAGAAGTGAAGAGGATTTTTAGATATCTCAAAGGAACATAAGAGTTTGGGTTATGGTATCCAAAAGAAAAGGTTCTATCACTTATTTCCTACACGGATGCAGATTGGGCAGGTTATATTGATGATCGACGAAGCACCAGTGGAGCAACATTCTACTTGGGTGAGTGTTTAGTATCATGGCTAAGCAAGAAACAATCATCAATATCTCTATCTACAGCCGAGGCAGAGTATATTGCAGTAACAACATGTTGTACACAAGTTCTATGGATGAAACAAAATCTAACAGATATACAATTTGAGTATGATGAGCCCATTCCAATATATTGAGATAATACAAGAACCATCAATATCTCAAAGAAACCGGTGATGCAATCCAAGATGAATCACATTCCAATCAAGTATCACTTTCTATGGGAATGGGTTGTAGAAAATAACATCAGAGTTGAGTATGTGGGCATAAAAGAACAAGTGGCAGACATATTTATAAAACCAATTCCATGGGAAGCCTTTAAGTACCTTCGCCAGAGACTCGGAGTTATTTCTACTCCAAAATGAATGCTTTTGAATGCTTATTGTATATTTCTTAGATGTACACGAAGAAGCACCATAAAGAAGATAGTTTAGGTTGGAAGATTTGATGCAGGAGCATCTCTCCACGTCATCCAACCACGTCAGTGCATGCATTCAAAGCTGAAGAGAGGCACAACCCTCGTCTTCCATTTTGAATTTGAATGTGATTTAATGTCTTAGGCTGGTGAGCCGTGAAGCGTGCTTTACACAGTCGTAGAGTAGATAAGCCTTTAATGCTTTGAAGGCTGAGATCTAGATCCAATTTGTGGACTAGACAACCCATTCAATGTAATTGAATAGGGTAGGTGAGTGCGGAGGGAAGAGCTCGAAGAGCCCCCTCATGTAAAAGGTCAATTTCGATCTCATTTTTGTAATAGTTTTAGAAAGGAGAGAGCAGAAGAGAAAGAGCCGAGACTCTATTAAAGTTTGAGCTCGGGGACACCTTTGTAAAGAGGCATTTACATTAATACAAACCAGAGCAGATTTTCTTGCATGTTTTCTGTGTTATGTGGATGCTTCATTGTGTTCTTTTATGTTGTAGATGTATGCTAGACATTTGCAGGGAGTTTTTTGATTTTCAGGCTTGAAAGGTTCTTTATGGTTTCATGCTAGGAGGGCATGACAGAGTACTGCGGTCTCTGAATACCAGTGCCTAGATGAACTTCTGAACTTTGCGGAGTTAGACAAAGATGTGCCAGGTGGGCACAGTAGCTGAAATCAACAATTCAGAGGAAGACCTTTGAGGTTGTTGAATAACTTAGGAGGCAAGACCATGTAGGAGGAACATAGTTGCAGACAGAAGCTCTGAGGAGTTCTGTGAAGCTCTGCCAAGTGGGCATTGAGCTAGTGCAAAGAGTGCACAGAGGAAGAACTCTGTTGTGAGTTCATAAGAAGAAAGAATCACCAAGGATTCTTGATACTCTGCCAGGAGGGCATTGAGACAGAGTGCAGATAGGCACAGGAAGAGAACTCTTTGAGTTCTGTAATTGGAAGAAGAGTCCACTGAAGGATCTTCGCAAGGTTGTTGAACACCTTGAGCACTCAGCAAGAGTTTGCTTGAGTGAAGGATAGCCAGGGAGGCATCCAAATTCTCCATCTGCAGGAGAAAGGGAAAAAGGATAAAATTCCTTAGGGGTCTGAGTATTTCAAAAGCTCAGAAGAGATAACACCTTGTGTGCGCAGAGGTTTTGCAAGAAGCGCAGAAGCTGAAGAATCCTTTGAGGATTCGAGGAGAGAAGCTCAGGAGGAACGACGCCATTGTGAACGCAGGCGAGACTTAAGACTAAGAGATTGCAGAAGCAAGGTAAAGGTCGAGGCCTTTAGCCATGGAGAAATATCTCAACTAGCAGAAGGAAGCGCATGTTCAGGAGGGAGAGTACAACTACCATTGGATCAGACCAGAGAAGAGATCTGAGCCGTCAAATTTCCCACGTCCAGGGAGCAGCGGAGGAGCGTGTAGAGAAGAGACATGTCTGAGCCGTCAGATCTTGGTCTAAACAGCCGACATCCATTGGATCTGTCGAGAGTTGCACGAGGTTTAAACCTCATGCGAAGACCAGCAGAAGCGAAAGTCCCGAGAAGGATTTCGTATTGGGATATCGGTGTTCGGGAGTTCGTGGGTCTGGAGGACGAGAGTCCGGGAACTCGACCACATAAATCGTGACAAGGCGAAATAGATCTAAGTTGTCCATCTGCGGGAGGACACGTGTCACGGAATCATCCATTTTGGAGATTCGGGCACCGAGACTCACAAAGGTGAGGATCTTGACTTCACGAGTAGCGAAGTCTCGAGAAAATCTGAGCCTTCTGATTGGAAGGACACGTGTCACAAGATCCTCTCTATCGGGGATTTGGACATCGAAGGTCAGAAAGGGAAGTCCTTCGACTTCGCAAAGTGGTGAAGTCACGAGAGAATCAAGACCGTCCATCTGAGGAGGACAAGTGGCAGATATCAAGGGATCTCGCGAATTCGAAGGTTCGCAAGGTGAGAGCCCAAAGGTTGGGTGCTCCAAGTCACGAGTGGAGAAATCGTGAAAGGATTAGAACCGTCCGTCTGAGGAGGACAGGTGGCAGAGATCAAGGGATCTTGCAAACTTGGAAGTTCACAGGGTGAGAGCCCAAGAGTTGGGCACTCCAAGTCGCGATGTTGCGAAATCACGAGGAGCAGAGATAGCCATTGGATCCAGAGAACGGGAAGACCATTGGATGAGGAACCCCATCGCCTATCGCACGTTCAGGGGTTCGAAGGTTGAAAGAAGTCATTTTTGACTTCACGAGTAGCGAAGTGCCGAGAGATGGGCACGAGAGGACACGTGGAAAAACCACAAGATGGGCCCGGATGATTGACAGGTGAATACACATCACCAGGAGGAAAGGAGTCAACCCGACGTTGACTTATCGCATCTCGGGAGATCGCAACAAAAGGGCACAAGAGTTCGACCCACAAACTCACGAAGGTGCGAGTTGCAAGAGGTGTTGGTATTTAATCCCTAGCCTATGGTTACGTGTGGAGGGCACTGACAAGGAAAGGAGTCAACACTCTGTTGACTTCTCGCATCTCAGGGATTCATGAGATAAAAGCATGGGATCTCGACGTTGAAACTCATGAAGTGGCGAGTAGCGAGGGGTGCTAGCGCTTAGCTTAGTTGGAGGTCATGCTCAGAACGTGTTGACAGAAGGGAGCTATACCCATTTCGTGATCTCGGGTATCGCAGGATTGGAAAGGAGGAGTCGGGAGAGCTTCGACTCGTGAACTCGCAATATCGCGAGTTACGACAAGCGAATTTGGGTTAGGCCCTTGGTCATAGCATTTTGGTCTCTTGGGGAGATAGGATCTCACGCCTAGTGTTGTTCGCACAGGGGAGTTCCCTAAGGACCTGTGGATCGATCGAATTGAGATTCCAGCAAGGAATTGAAAGAGCCACTTCGACTCAGGAAAGTGAATGAACGATCCTTAAGACTGAGAGGTCGAGCAGAGACTCTGTTGAGGAAGAGGTGGCGTCTGCATCAGGTATGGTATCAGAGCTCGGACTCTGTTTGTATATTTCAAGCAGAGGGAGAAGGCAAAGGAAGATAAAGTGATGGAGACTCTGTAAGGATTGTTTACAGGTAGGCAACAGTCCATAGACAGTCAGGAGGATTGTAGAAGAAGTTGAAACACTCAGGGTTTTAGAGTGATAGTAGCAGATTTTCCAGCAGGGACGACAGGAACAACAAGATGGCTACTAAATTCTATACGAGTGCTGAAAGGAAAGACCCAGAGCTGATGAGAGAAGATGAATGGGATGAAGAAATCGCTGAGATGAATGTGAGGATGGATGAACTTGCATTGGAGATGCAATAGAATGAAAGGTCAAGATGGGTGTATGAATGGACCATGGGGAAGCCAAAGGTAAAATGGCCAGTCAAGCAGTTGATGGTCATAAGGTAGTGTAGACTGTTGAGAAGGTGGTTGAGGCATGCTAAAAACCTCAACAGACCAGAAGAAGGGGTTCAGATATGTGAACCGGAGACTGGGAGAAATATCAGCGATGTTGAGGATGAAATGAGATCAGATGAAGATCTCAAGCACTGCCAGGAGGGAAGAGAGGAAATTCCCAATTTCCAGATGGGAAAAGAGTTGAGATCAGCTGAGGATCTCACAGACTGTCATGAGGACAGCCAGCGAATTTCACATTGCTTGGTGGGCAATGGATTGAGATCGTTGTGGGATCTCATAGACTGCCAGGAGGGCATCCAAGAGTTTCCAGTTTTCCAAGTGGGAAAGGGAACAGAGATGGGGTTAGTTGATTGCATAGACTGCCAAGAGGGAAACAGAAAAATCCCAATTTTCCAGGTGGGAAGGGGTAAGAAGATGAGGCTATCTGAGAGTCTCATAAACTCAAAGGTGAGTTTGGATCAACAGATGTAGCTGACAGAAGAGGAGGATCAGAGGAGCCTTCTAATGATTGGAGGAATTCATGTATTCCTACCACATAGCCTAGAGGAGGTAGAAATCTGTGTTGCACATGCAGCAACAGAAGCAGGACAACCAGCTGAGACTGTCAAAGAAGCATTGGAGAAGACTTTGGAAGCTGCCCAAGAAGAAGAAGAAAAAGAGAATGAGCATTCTGAGGAATGGCTCAACATTTTCAACCAGGAAGTTGAAAAGAAGGAAGTTGCAGCACTGAAGCTGACAACAGAAGAAGAATATGAACAACAGGCAGATAGATTGCTCACTCCATGGGAGATAGAGTTGGAGATGTTGGAGGATTCGTTGAACAATCCAGATCCAGCAAGAGAACTGGCAGAAGTTGAGCTGTTAGAGAAGATGATTGAACAACAGGTCAGTCAAGAGGAGTATGCAGAGCTGAAGTCTACAGCAGAGTGGACACTTAGTGCCATAGAAGAAGATGAAGAAGAAAGCATGGGAGATCACAGTGATCTACCCAATTGCAGAAAATTTTTGCAGCTGAGGAGACTGCAAAAGCAGAGCCAGCCACTAGAGCAGCTGGATGAAGTGATTGAGGAGATCAGAGAGATGATGTTAGGGTTAGAAAAATCTGTCAACAAGGAGAAGATGAGTAGAAGAAAAGAATCAGTAGCAGCAGGAGCAGAGAAGTGGAGCAAGAAGACTCCAGACAATTGTTTAGGATCCAGGAGGATTTCCATAGCTGAGAGTGGAAGCTCATGAGTAGGAGCTCATGAATTTTGCAGCTGAGGAGTATGATGCAGGAGCATCTCTCCACGTCATCCAACCATCCATCCAGCCATGTCAGTGCGTGCATTCAAAGCTGAAGAGAGGCGCAACCCTCATCTTCCATTTTGAATTTGAATGTAATTTAATGTCTTAGGCTGGTGAGCTGTGAAGCCGTGCTTTGTACAGGCGTAGAGTAGATAGGCCTTTAATGATTTGAAGGCTGAGATATAGATATGATTTTCATACTAGACAACCCATTCAATGTAATTGAATAGGGTAGATGAGTGTGGAGGGAAGAGCTCGAAGAGCCCACTCATGTAAAAGGTCAATTTCGATCTCATTTTTGTAATAGTTTTAGGAAGGAGAGAGCAGAAGAGAAAGAGTCGAGACTCTGTTAAAGTATGAGCTCAGGGACACCTTTGTAAAGAGGCATTTACATTAATATAAACTAGAGTATATTTTCCTGCATGTTTTATGTGTTATGTGGATGCTTCATTGTGTTCTTTTATGTTGTAGATGTATGCTAGACATTTGTAGGGAGTTGTTTGATTTTCAGGCTTGAAAGGTTCTTTGTGGTTTCATGCCAGGAGGGCATGACAGAGTACTGTGGTCTCTAAATACCAGTGCTTAGATGCACTTCTGAACTCTGCGGAGTAAGACAAAGACGTGCCAGGTGGGCACAATAGCTGAAATCAACAATTCAGAGGAAGACCTTTGAGGTTGTTGAATACCTCGGGAGGCAAGACTGTGTAGGAGGAACAAAGTTGTAGACAGAAGATCTGAGGAGTTCTGTGAAGCTCTGCCAAGCGGGAATTGAGCTAGTGCAAAGAGTTCACAGAGGAAGAACTTTGTTGTGAGTTCATAAGAAGCAAGAATCACCAAGGATTCTTGATACTCTGCCAGGAGGGCAATGAGACAAAGTGCAGATAGGCACAGGAAGAGAACTCTTTGAGTTCTGTAATTGGAAGAAGAGTCCACTGAAGGATCTTGGCAGGGTTGTTGAACACCCTGAGCACCCAGCAAGAGGTTGCTTGAGTGAAGGATATCCAGAAGGGCATCCAAATTCTCCATCTGTAGAAGAAAGGGAAAAAGGATAAAATCCCTTAGGGGTTTGAGTATTTGAAAATCTTAGAAGAGATAACACCTTGTGTGCGCGGATGTTATACATGAAGCGCAGAAGCCAAAGAATCCTTTGAGGATTCAAGGAGAGAAGCTCAGGAGGAACGACGTCGTTGTGAACGCAGGCGAGACTTAAGACTAAGAGCTCGCAGAAGCAAGCTAAAGGTCGAGGCCTTTAGCCATGGAGAAATCTTCCAAGTAGCAGAAGGAAGTGCATGTTCAGGAGGGAGAGTACAACTTCCATTGGATCAGACCAGAGAAGAGATCTGAGCCATTGAATTTCCCATGTCCAAGGAGAAGCGGAGGAGCGTGTAGAGAAGAGATAGGTCTGAGCCGTCAGATCTTGTTCTAAACAGCCGACAACCGTTGGATCTGTCGAGAGTTGCACGAGGTTTAAACCTCACGTGAAGAGTAGAAAAAGTGAAATTCCTGAGAAGGAATTCATATTGGGATATCAGAGTTCGGGAGTTCGGGGGTCCGGAGGACGAGAGTCCGGGCACTCGACCTTAGAAATCGCGACAAGGCGAATTAGATCTGAGTCATCCATCTGTGGGAGGATGTGTGTCACGAAATCATCCATTTCGGAGATTCGGGCATCGGGACTCATAGAGGTGATCATCTTAACTTCGTGAGTAGCGAAGTCCCAAGAAAATCTGAGTCGTTCGATTGGAAGGACATGTGTCACAAGATCCTTTCTATCGGGGATTCAGACATTGGAGGTCAGAAAGGGAAGTCGTTCAACTTCGTGAAGTGGTGAAGATGCAAGAGAATTAGGACCGTCCATCTGAGGAGGACAGGTGGCAAAGATCAAGGGATCTCACGAATTCGAAGGTTCGCAAGGTGAGAGCCCAAAGGCTGGGCACTCCAAGTCGCGATTGGAAAATTCATGAAAGGATCAGGATCATCCGTCTGAGGAGCACGGGTGGCAAAGATCAAGGGATCTCACGAACTCAGAAGTTCGCAGGGTGAGAGCCCAAGAGTTGGGTGCTCCAAGTCACGAAGTTGCAAAATTGTGAGGACCGGAGACAGCCATTGGATCCAGAGTACGGGAGGACCGTTGGATCAGGAACCCCATCGGCTATCGCGCGTTCAGGGGTTCGGAGGTTGAAAGAAGTCATTTTTTACTTCACGAGTAGCGAAGTGCCAAGAGTCGATCATGAGAGGAAACATGGCAGAACCACAAGGTGGGCCCGGTTGATTGACAGGTGAATACGCGTCGCCAGGAGGAAAGGAGTCAACCCGACGTTGACTTATCATGTCTCGGGAGATCGCAATAGGAGGGCACGAGAGTTCGACCCACAAACTCATGAAGGTGCGAGTTGCGAGAGGCACTGGTATTTAAACCCTAACCTATGGTTACATGTGGAGGGCGCTAACAAGGAAAGGAGTCAACACTCCGTTGACTTCTCGCATCTCAGGGATTCGCGAGATAAGAGCATGGGAGCTCGATGTTGAAACTCGCAAAGTGGCGAGTAGCGAGGGGTGCTAGCGCTTAGCTTATCCAGTGGTCACACTCAGAAGGTGATAACAGAAGGGAGATATACCCATTTTGTGATCTCGGGTATCGTAGGATTGGAAAGGAGGAGTCAGGAGCTTCAACTCGTGAACTCGCGAGATCGCAATTTATGACAAGCGACTTTGGGTTAGGCCCTTGGTCATAGCGCTGTGGTCGCTTGGGGAGATAGGAGCTCGTGCCTAGTGCTATTCGCACAGGGGAGTTCCCAAAGGACTTGTGTATCGATCGAATTGAGATTCCAGCAAGGAATTGAAAGAGCCTCTTCGACTCAGGAAAGTGAATGAACGATCCTTAAGACCGGGAGGTCAAGGCAGAGGTGGCATTTGCGTCAAGATCAGATAGTTCAGTTAGGGGGAGAAACCCTGGATGGAAAGATACCTTTGCCATTGATGACAAAGGGGGAGAGATTTATCAGATGCAGAGGAAAGAGGCATGGCTCAAGGGGGAGCAACGGTCAAAGAGATGCATAGGACATAGGCATGGTTCTAAGGGGAGCATGAGTGATATGACTTTAGTATTGCATGACATGATTTCAGTATTGCATCAAAGTGTTGTCATCAATTCCAAAGGGGGAGATTGTTGATTAAGGTTGATTTTCATTGATGTCATCCCTTGAAGAAAGTTCGATAGCGAATTTCGGTAGCACAAAGGTTTGGGTAATGGACCCAAGGATTTTTCATGTATAATGGTCTGATTTTTAATATATTTGAAGGTAATGCTATTCTATATGGATATTACATGCCATTCCATTTCCGGTGGTATGTGGAACATCACATAACTCCTCACGATTAGAGATTTATGTCCCTGAGAAGTTTTTATTTGATGGATAATGGTATGAGTTTTTATATATTTGTAGGTAAGACTATTCTATATGGATATTTCATTTCATTCCATTTCTTTCGGTATCTGGAACGTCACATAACTCCTCACGGTTTGAGATTTATGGCCTTACGAAGTTGGAGGACCCTCATATGTCATCTAGAAGTCCCAAAAGGTCAAAGTAATCAAAGTGGTTTAAGAGATTTTAGAAGGTAAATAATAAATTGAAGTGATGAGTGTAAT
>SNQJ01S0048892.1:35644-70206 GCA_010110895.2 Picea sitchensis | reverse complement strand
TTCATCCCAACAACCATTTTCTTACTTGTTCGTATTTTGTAGGAATAACAAAGGAATATGCCCAAGAGAAATGTAACACTCGGTGTTGTTACTCCACTAGTGCTGCTATAAATATGTTGTTGTTACTCCACTGGTGTGTACTGATTACTTCACTAAGTGTTGTTACTTCGAAACTGTCGTTA
Organism: Picea sitchensis; assembly: GCA_010110895.2. NCBI lineage: Eukaryota > Viridiplantae > Streptophyta > Pinopsida > Pinales > Pinaceae > Picea > Picea sitchensis. The sequence continues at coordinate 70,024 of SNQJ01S0048892.1, read as the reverse complement.
CTCTGCCGATGTTGTTACTCCACAACTGTCATTACTTCGCCAGTGTCGTTACTCTGCAACTGTTGGTTCTCCGTCGGTGATGTTACTCTGCAACTGTCGTTACTCCATCGATGTCGTTACTCCGCAACTATTGGTTCTTCATTGGTGTTGTTACTCCGCCAGTGCCATTACTCCGTCGTCGTCCTTACTCCATCGTTGTTGTTACTCACTGCTGTTTTTACTCCTTGTTGTCGTTACACCCTGTTGTCGTTACTCCGTCAGACCTTTTGCTGCCACTCCACCATAAGGTAGGTCCCTAGGTATGTCTCCATAAAATTTTATGGATTTAATTAAAATATTCAAAAAAGACAACAAAATGTGCCATGGACAGCTGTCATTAAGTTGGGGGGGGGAACCGCCATAATAAACGACGACATTTATGAAAAATTATGACACATGATTCTCACCAAAGAAATTATGACACATGATCCTCACCAAACAGAATCCAATGATCTTGGTACCCTGTAATCATAACTTGATATGTTGAAATGTGTACTCGTATGCGCAGAATCATAACCAGTCACCTCCCCAACACGCTGCATTAAATTTTTGATAGTACCACCACAATCTGTCATCATTTTCAAACATACCAACATTGTTTTATCCGTCGTTCCCAAAAACAATATGACGTTATTTTCATTGCCAACGGTTTGGAGCCCTGTCATTTTCCCCTACCAGCTAACTGTATTCGTCGTGCTGACTCCACCTCTGCAGCAATGGGTGGATGATCTGTGCGGCATGAGCCTGAAGACACAATGAAAGTTCAGAACAATCAGGATGTATGGTAGGTCTTTGAGAACGTGGGCTGGAATGTTTATTTTGACAGGTTAAAAGGGTCAAACGAAGAAATTGCGACAGAGTTTGCACTCAACTTGAGAGAAGGAAGCTCTCGGGTCCGCGGAATTAAAATTCTTGTGACTAAGGAAGCCATCGCAGAAGTTAGAGGACTCCCTCAAAACAGACAGCAATGGTTTTCAAGAAGGTCTATTCTTTCGGAGTTTCCCGAAGCCTTTTTACAGGTAGGAGAAAGTATCATGCAGAAGGGTCGAGTTTATCACCGAAATTCGTTGCCGCATCCATGGAAAGAAGTAGTAGAGTTCGTCATGAGATATATGGCTTGCGAGGGGAGATACTCCACCATATTCAAATACCATCTCTGAATACTAACTCACCTGTGATTTCCCCAAGCAGAGGATTTCTCACTGAATGCACCTTACTTCTTATTGAGAAGTCTTCACCTAATGGCACATGCAGATCAGGAGCCGCGATAAGTATTGGCGGTCATCACCCACCATGGGCTGGTTCAACTATTGGTAATGAATGCCATCAGACGAATCTCGATCCCGTGGGAATTGTTTCGGGATTCCCAAGAGGAAGGAGTAGCAGCCATTGTGGTTGTTAGGGAAGGTGAATCATAAGCCACGGAGGAGGAAAATGTAGGGGAAGATGACTATGTTGACCAGGAGGAACTAGAAGAGATGAAGATGGAAGTTGAAGCATTTGAAGAAGAGGTTGCTCCCTAAGAGCAAGCCGAAACCATGGAACCAATGGAAGATACATAAGTTGATACAGAAAGGCCCACTAGTACCATGGCCAAGGATGCCCCACAAGAACCAGCCTCACCTGTGGAACTAGCATAACAGTTTGATAGCATGACAACCACAGAAGTAGGGTCACAACATACAGGAGTGGGTGAATTGGTCGATATTTCAATCGAAAGTACTCCAGAGGAACCTCCTGTCACCATGGATTTGATGGAGGAGGATAACCAGAATGAAGAAGTGGTCATGACCACTCCGACCATAGAGCTCATGAAAGAAGTGCTAGTGGAACTAGGGCGTGAGGTTGGCACTGAACCACAAGAACCAGCATCGACCTCGGGACCGAATATTGAAGATCCCTGCCAGTTCTCCTTTTCCTCCTTTATTCCAAGAGGAGCAAGGTGAACTCGTTCCCTCCAGTGCACAGAAGAAGATCTCGCCATTCCTCCAATTCTATCACAGAAGCCACAACCATGTGAGGTGGATGATACTCAAACAGACACCTTAGCAGGAGAGCATCTCGCAAGGGCACCATCGGTTGCGGTGAGCGTGCAATAAGAGGAATTAGCTGTAGGCGAAGAGGAGGGACCAAGCGAAGTGGTCCCTACGAATGAGCCAATGGTAGAGCCAAGCTAGAAGGTCATAAGACTCCCAGTGAAATAAAAACATCGGCCACAATTTAAGGAGAAAATGCGGCTTAAGATGGAGGTCAGGAAACTAAGGAAACAGGTACACAAAATGCAGGAGCGGATGAAAAAATACAAGCTGCAAGATCGAAAGTCCAAGGCCATAGGAATAGAAACAGAGACTCAGACAGACCAGGTAGCCATAACCTCTACTGTTACTCAAATAGACTAAGTTGAGCGATTGTTTGAAGACCGTGAGAATGCCTTAACGGCCGAAGTGCAGACTTGGAAATCTACTATGGCTCAGTATCAAAATGGGATCAACAGAACTTAGGAACGAGCCTCCACAACTATTTTTGAATATGTGGAGCATATAGACATCATGATATTAAGGCATGCGAAGCAACAGCTCAAGATGGAGCAGCTGGAAAAACAAGTGGCAGAGCTGAAAACATATAAGGAGCAGATGTTTAATTTGGCGCAAGAGGTGATGGCATGTCGCCCTCCTACTTCTTGTTATTCTTTATTCTTACATGAACGTTTCCTTCTATTCTGCATGGAGAGCATTAAAAATGAGATTAGTTATAAAATAGAAAATGGTGTACAATTCCTCTGAATAATGAGGCACCATGACGTGCCAACTCAGCATTTGATGTGTGAATTTTACCTGCATGGATATCTGTTGTGCCTAGACAGAGACTTCAATCTAGTCCCATATGTGGGAGACATTCATTTAAGGGCCCTCACCTCTTACACTTTCAACCAGATTAGCTGGCAGAAGGCTTTTAACACATTTGAATCTAATAAGGTTACAAAGTTGTTTATGGTAAGAGGAGAACTTGAGAGGTCAGTCACCATGTTCAATAAACACAACACCTTTTTGGGAATTGAGGCGAATAGAGACAGAATGTTGAGGACACAAAATTGGTGTCTTGATCTTTGTGTTAAGAAAATAGTCACATTTCATGAAGAGGCCCTTGATTGCTATCAGAAAAGGTGGATGATGACACCTATAGTTGTCTAGAACAGAGAACCTTTTGGGGCACCAAATTTTGCACGAGTGCTCCCCAGGGTGCCCAGATATGTGGCATGTGTCTGAACAAGCGGGGTTCGATGGATGGGACTCCAGTTTCAGTTTCCCACTATTTGGTTTCCAGTAGAAGATTACACTCCAGCGTATATTGTCCCGGAAGATTGGTGGGAAGACATCGACCTCTCTGATGGTTTTAAAGTTCTAGGGACAGAGATGGACGAAGAATATGATCTCGCCCATTTTCAGGAAGCCAACAGTCAGTGAAATCTAGACCTACGGAGGTGGTGAGCTGCATGTGGGCATGCAGAAGGCTAGTTGGGGGGAGATGTTGGGCACCAAATTAGGCTATCTTTCTGCTGCATTTTCATTACCTTTTTGACCTTTTTACACTTATTTACCTATGTTTACTATGCTAAACCCGTGAGGTAAATACCCCTACCTTTGTCTATTGGAATATTTTATTAATGAAGTAAAGTCGCGGAGATTTGCCTATTCGCAGCACTAAAACAAATGTTTGACCGCAGCTTCTGGAGAACAGGACCATGGTTTCATCTCGCAGCAAATCCGCTCTTCACAGCAACAACCAAGCCATAAAGAGGCCACATAGCTGGAGTCGCGGATCCTTGAACCATCTTGGGCATTTCGCAATCCTGTCCATCTGGTACTGGTGCCGTTCCAACTAATGTATATTTTTGGGGATATGGTTACCATGTTTTGGGGAAAGAGGTTGTTCTCCCTTTTGATGTATAAATGACAGTTTATTCCTGTAACTGGGGATGTCCCCATTGATATTGTAATAACCTTTTTCAGATTTATAAAATACTATCTATTTTGTTGTCTTCATCTTCACTGTGACCAACACAACCCTGATCAGAGAGCTAGGCCCGCTCTTCTGATCAGGTGCTGCGTCTTCTTGTGTGTGTTATTTATCAGTTTTATGCTTGCTGTTATAGTGTATTATTTATCAGTTTTATGCTTGTTGTTACAGTGCGTTATTTATCAGTTTTATGCTTGTTGTTACAATGTTATTTATTAGTTTATGCTTGTTGTTACAGTGTGTGATTCTTATGAGTACTTTTTGGAAGTTGTAGTTAATCCAGTTGACAGTAATGTTTGAATCTTAATCGTGAACCCTTGGCTAGAACGAATTGTACTCCTACCCCTGCATATACCTTGCGCATTGCCTTGAAAGGATACGCACTCGAATTGATAAATTAATGTAGGAAAAGGGTGAATAAATCATTCATACCTGGACACCAACAAGGACGTCACCTGGAGGTGGCATCGACACCTAGGATGTGTACCATGTGTCGTTGGGTTTCGAACCCATGGAAGATTGAAATGGAATTTGGAATGTGATGCGTGTCACCCATCTGAATGGGCCATATATCAACCACTAGTATTCCTCCATGAGGCATCCTGTATGAGCAGGGTTAGTGGAGCCCGACGTTACGTTACATAGTTAAAGGTCGGAGGACCCACAGTGGTGTTGATGACGATACATCAATATCAATGGCCAGAAGGAATTTTAGGGACCCAAGTCACACAAAAGTTAATTATCCAAGGCGGTCCCGCAATCCAAACCGTGCTTTCACCGACGTGTTACATGTCAGCGTCAGAATAATTGTGGGATGAAATTCGGGTTACTCCAAACCACAATTGCATGCCCCTGCAATTGGAAAACGTTAAGTGATGTAATGTAAGGACGTCACCAAAGGTGATTGGGAATGTTTGGATATTAACAGTTCGGATGTGGAGATGCGAGATCCTCCGAAGCTCTGAAGTCCCGAAATCCTAGAACTCAAACACCTGAGGTTCCATAGTAAGTGCCAGTCATCGAATTCTAGGTAAACATGGACCATTGATATACCCTACTTTGTGAGTTTGTTAATTCAAAAATACTAGAGTCTGTTGTGATGTATTATGAAAACTTCGGAACCCGAGGATGGTGCTGCAAGTGTTAAGAGAGCACCAGTTGTATGCCAAATTGAGAAAGTGCTCATTTTATCAAAATAAAATCCATTATTTGGGGAATATCATTTCAAAGGATGGGATAGTTGTAGATCCTTAGAATATAGAAGCCATCAGGGAATGGTCAGCACCGAATAATGTGACAGAAGTCAGATCATTTATGGGTCTAGTTGGCTATTACAAAAGGTTCATTATAGGGTTCTCAAGGATAGCTCACCCTATCACTTCCTTGCAAAGGAAGGAGAAGAAGTTTTAGTGGACAAATTAATGTAAGAAGAGCTTCCAGTGATTGAAGCAGTTGTTAACTAGTGCCTTAATCCCAAGGATTGTAGATCCAAATAAGGATTTCATAGTATGTACAGAAACATGCAAAGAAGGAATGGGAGTAGTCCTTAGCCATAATGGATTTGTAATATGTTATGAGTCCAGGAAGCTGAAATACCATGAAAAGAACTATGCCACTCATGATTTGGATTTGGTGGCCATCGTTCATGCTCTGAAGAAATGGAGGCATTACCTCATGGGAAGGAGGTTTGAACTGAGGACAGACCATAACGGTCTGAAGTATTTGTTTGATCATCCAACTTTAAATGCTAGGTAGAGTACATGGTTAGACTTCCTTTGTGAGTATGACTGTTATATCAAGCATATCAAAGGAAAAGAGAACAAAGTGGCTGATGCACTTAGCAGGAGAGTGCATGAACTACATGTTACAACCATTACCATGTACCAAACTGATATTAAGGGCAGAATTTTGGAAGCTGTAAATGAAGATTTGTCGTACAGGGATTTGGTAGAAAAGATACATCATGGAAAGATGCTATAGAAAGTAGAAGATTATAAATTAATGGCTAATAGAATACTTTTGTACAAGAACATAGTTTATGTACCTAGTGTCTAGGACTTGAAACTTATGATTTTGAATGAAATGCATAGTGTGCGTTATGTTGGGCACCTTGAATATCAAAACACTGTCGCAATAGTCAAGAGCCATTACTTTTGGCCAGGTATGAAGAAAGAAATTGCAGATTACATCGCTAGATGTATGGAGTTCCATAAGGTTAACGCTGAGCACAGGCACCCAACAGAGTTGCTACAACCTTTACCCATTCCTAAGTGGAAGTGGGAGGTAGTGACAATGGATTTCATCACAGGATTTCCCAGAACCGGCAAGCATCATGATTCAATCATGGTGGTGGTGGACAAGCTTACGAAAGCTTCCCATTTCATTCCATTAAAGACTACTCACAAGGTAGCTAACATTGTTGATATTTTTATGAGGGAAATAGCATGATTTCACGGTATTCCCAAGACAATTGTGTTTGGCAGAGCTCGAAGTTCACTTCAAAGTTTTGGAAGGGGTTATTTAAAGGGTTCAGAACGAATATGAACTTCAACACTACTTATCATCCAAAGTTTGATGGACAGACAGAGAGGGTAAACCAAGTGATAGAAGATATGCTAAGGATGTATGTGATGGAAAAACCATCTAAATGGGAAGAATACCTACACTTGGTAGAATTTTCCTACAACAATGGGTATCAAACATCGTTGAAGATGAGCCCATTTGAAGCACTTTATGGAAGAAAGTGCAATACTCTAGTAAGTTGGGATAATCCAGCTGATAGATCAGTGGTTGGACAAGAATTGCTCAAGGAAATGGAAGAACAAATGATGAATATTAAGCAAAATTTGAAAGATGCCCAAGACAGACAAACGATTTATGCTGATAAGAACAGGACCCACAAGGAGTTTAAAGTGGGTGATTGTGATTTCCTAAAAGTAAAAGCTAACAAAAGTTCCCTGAAGCTGGGAAATTGTTCAAAGTTGGCAGCCAGATTTTGTGGATCGTTTGAAATCCTAGAAAGAGTTGGACCAGTTACATATATGCTTGCATTGCCTCCATCCATGACTGTGCATAATGTGTTTCATATTTCATTTCTTAAGAAATATATACCTGATGCTAATCATGTAATATATTGGAATGTGATTCAGGTGGAGCAAGAAGGCGTCTTGCAAGTGCATTCAGTGTGTATACTGGACCAGAAAAGCAAGCAGCTATGAAATCAAGCCATAGGGATTGTATAAGTCAAGTGGACCTAGTACAGTCCTGAGGATGCAACATGGGAGCATGAAGATTCTATGCGGACAGAGTACCCACATATTTTGAATATTTTGGAAATCTTTTTGTTGTTTTGTAAATAAATTGCACTAAGGACAACGCAAAAATAAGGGGAGGGGATTGTAATGCCCCAAGGTCGAGCCCCTTCTGAATTGTAATTATGTGTTATTAGGCTGGTCAGCCAAGTTGTTTTAAGCTGAAAGACTTATGTGTTATTAGGCTAGTGAGCCAGATGCCAAGGCCAAAGAGCCTGATTTTTGTATATGTACTTATGCAGAACATTATTAATAAAATATAAACACGGTTGCATGTAGACTGATCATGAAGAAGATTTATGGGGGACTAGGCTCCACTAGGTAGGGTAAGGAAGGGGGGCTAAATATTGGGCCTAAGGGATAAGCTAGGGGGATTACTTCTAGAGGAATAATATTTTAATATTATTTCCTAAAGACTAAGGTGAACATTATATGTTTTGTTATCCTAAGTTCCTGGAAAGTGGGATGTAAGCTAAATGGAGCACATGCAGCTCCAAAAAGACAAGTGTTGACCTGGGCGCATGCAACTAAATCTGGAGCATCAACTCGTGTTGGGGGGTTCATGAGTCATTTTTCCATCATTCACCTCAGTTCATGGGGCCATTCTCACATCCTGGACTGGAACCTATTTTTCCTCTATGATCGACCTTGGCATAAGAACGCATTCTCAAAGCCAGAACCATAAAATCTCACCTGTGTATTTTTCCGTGAAGCCAGTCTATCAACACTTGTAGAGCCAATTTCGTACCTGATCCATTTTGGGTTGTTTCCTTTTGTTTTTCCTGAACTATATTGACTCGCAGCGTACCCTCACACATCTTTGAAACCATAAACAGGGATTTCCAACACAATTGTAGTCACCTGAGCCGTGTTGTGACTTACCATTAGGGTGTTGTCTTGTTGTGTGTCCACACCCATTTTTCCCAGTTGTTGTTGTTGTCATATGTAACCATTTGTAGTTGAGTCGAAGACTGGTTGAAGAGGTAGGTTGTCAGGCTTGTGATCAGCTCTCCCAGGTGAGAGAGTCTGTTGGGAAGTGAGTTCTCCTAGAAGGGAGCCCTGTAGCAGCTGCAACACTCTGAGACTTTTGGTCCAGCCAATTGTTGAAGCCCAAGGTAAGGGAGGTGTTCTAGCCGATGGACTTGTATTAGTGAAGGTGTATCCTCCTGGGGTGGAGCAAGTGTGTGGGGAATGAGGGTCTACATGTTGTGGGCATAAGTGGCTCTTGGGATAAAAGATACTTCCTGTTGCTTTCTGCAACTTCCTTGTTATCCTTGCCAAGCATAGAATTTCCTTTCCCGGTGGAGTTTAGTCCCAACTCAGGGATGACCTACTGCTGAGAGTGATGAGCAACGTGTCACCCATCTGAATGGGCCATGTATCAGTTGCTAGCATTCCTCCATGAGGGATCCTGTATGAGCAGGGTTAATGGGGGCCGAGGTTACGTAACGTAGTTAAAGGTCGAAGGACCCACAATGGCGTTGATCACGAAACATCAAGATCAACAGCCAGAACGCATTGTGGGGACCCAAGTTGCACGAAAGTTAATTATCCAAGGCGGTCCCACAATCTAAACCGTAGTTTCACCGACAGGTTATGTGTCAACGTCAGAAGAATTGTGGGATGAAAGGCAGGTTACTCCAAACCACAGTTGCATGCCCCCACAATTGGAAAACGTTAAGTGATGTAACATAAGGACGTCACCAAAGGTGATTGGGAATGTTCGGATATTAACAGTTCGGATGTGCAAATGCGAGATCCTCTGAAGCTCCTAAGTCCCAAAATGCCGGAACTCAGACACCTGAGGTTCCATAGTAAGTGTTAGTCATTGAATTCTTGGTAGACGTGGACCATTGATCCACCCTACTTCACGAGTTCGTTAATTCAAAACTCCGAGAGTCTGTTGTGATGTATTATGAAAACTTCTGAACCCAAAGTCCAAAGTAAGCACCTTTTGATATAGTGCTTGGTCACGACCCATGGTCACGTGGGTTGGGGACTGAGAGGAAGGGGCTAGAACCCGAAAATTATTGCAGAGCAGAAAAAATATTGAAATAAAATGAAATCTAAACATTTTTATTAAATCAGATTGGCTTATGAATGTTGTGGGATTTGTTAAGGAATGATGGCCTGACAAATTCCAGTTGACTGCACATTGTGTTTGCAGAGTTCAATGAGTGTCAGGACCATAGCGAATTGCCATTGACTGCAGAGAAATGGAGGAGGCATAGAACGCTTCCAGTTCATAGAATGAAGTAAAAGGAATGGATGTCCATTTAGGAGTGTAAGAATCGAACTCCAATGGGCATGAAGGAGAGATAGACAAAGAAGAGCATATGATGAAAATCATTGAACGATTGAAGAAAGATGCCCATGCTCATTGAGTTGATAACAGAAAGCTCATGAAAGCCAAGGATCAACAAGGAAAATTCAACTTGAAGTTGATTCTAAGTTTGGAAAGAATCGAAAAGAAGTTGGATAAGGAGAGTGACTCAAGAAAAATAGGTAGTTGCAAGAACCCTGAGAGGAAAAGAAAATCAAGAAGTGTTAGCATGCATCATAATCACTCCCCAAAACATTCCAATAAGGAGGCACACAGTAGTTCAAGCCCATCTCCTACCATAAAGCATAGGAGATCTAGAGTGGATGAACTGAAGGGTGAAATGAACAAGATTAAACCTCCTACTTTTGACAGAGAACACAAGAAAGATGAAGATGTTGAGACTTGGTTGTTGGGTATGAGGAAATATTTCCAACTGTAAAACTATTCTTCTCATGCAGAGGGAATAATTTCCATTTACAAACTTAAAGGAAAAGCATCCATATGGTGGGAGCAGCTTGTGCAAGTACAAACGTGAGAGAGAAGAATGTTACTTAGAGGGATTTCAAGAGACATTTTGAAAAGAAGTACCTAACTAAGAGATACTATGACATAAAGATGAAAGAGTTCTTTGAACTCAAGCTAGGCAGCATGACCATTGATGAATATGAACGAAGGTTTTTGGAATTTTTGAATTATGTCCCCTTCATCAAGGACGAGACAATCAAAATTCAAAGGTATCTGAGTGGACTACCATCTTCCATCAGTGACAAGATCCAGTATGATGACCCAAAGAATATGGAAGAAACTTTAAGGAGAGAAAAATGCTCATATGACTAGCAAAAAGAAAAGCCTACTTTCTAAAAAGATTGGGAAGAAAAGAAGAAGTTTAAGAGGGAGCAGAGGAAAAAGGGAAACAAACCACCATTTTTCAAGAATAGCCCTCAAGGACAGCCCAGTTTTAGAGAGCCCATGAAGGATGAAGTGGGTGGACAAATTCCAAGACAACCACCTATGGAATGTTGGGGCTATAAAGGAAATCATAGGTACAGATATTGCCCCCACAGGAATGACAAAGTGAAAAATTTCCACAATGTTCAACAGGAAGAAATAGTGGAGGACATGGGAAGTAGAGTACTAAAAATCTACGTAGCCTTGGACAACAAGCAAGCAGAATATCAATATCACATGATTGAAGTGAAGGGTATGATTAACAACCAACCATTTACTATTTTAATTGATTCAGGGGCTAGCCATAGTTATATAGATCCTAGAGTGGTGGAAATTTTGCAATTGTCGAGAAGCAAACATGGAAAATATTGGTTAGTGTAGCTGGCTATAGGAACCAAGAGAAAGGTTACACAATTAGTTAAGTCATGTCCTATGGACAAGAATGGACTGAGAACAAAGGTTGAATTTAACATTGTTCCTTTAGGTTCTTATGACTGTCTAATTGGGATGGATTGGTTGGACCAACACCATGCCATCTTGGACTGTCGTAACAAGACATTCACTTGCTTGGATGAGGAAGGGAATTGGAGAAGATTCTAAGGAATTCCCAGGGTAGTTACTGTTAGACAAATCTCAGCAATGCAGTTGAAGAAGTGCTACAGGAAAGGTTGTCAATTATTTGTAGGCCACATGGTGGAAGAACCTAAGGATAAGGTGTCAAAGATCGAATACCATGAAGTATTAAAATAGTTTTATGATGTATTCCAGGAGGTACCAGGACTACCCCCGAAGAGAGATATTGATTTTTCTGTAAACCTGATGCCTGGAGTAGCTCTAGTGTCAAGAAATCCTTACAGAATGAGTACACTAGAGCTGAAAGAACTGCAAATGTAGCTTGATGAGATTTTGAAGAAGGGGTATATATGCCCAAGTGTGTCACCTTGGGGAGCCCCAATCCTATTCGTGAAGAAGAAGGATGGGACATTGAGATTGTGCATCGATTTCAAACAGATGAACAAAGTAATTGTAAAGAACAAGTATCCTCTGCCAAGGATTGATGATCTTTTTGATCAGTTGAAGGATGCCAAGATATTTTCAAAAATAGATCTCAGTTCAAGATATCACTAGGTAATAATAAGGGATGAATACATTAGAAAGACCTCCTTCAGAAAAAGGTATGGTCGTTATGAATTCACAGTGGTTCCATTTGGGTTGTCGAATGGACCTGTTGTTTTCATGTGCCTAATGAATGGTGTATTCAGGGACTATCTAGACAAGTTTGTCATAGTCTTCTTGGATGACATCCTGGTGTATTCCAAGTCAGAGGAAGAGCATGAACAACATCTAAGGATGGTGCTGCAAGTTCTAAGAGAGCACCAGTTGTATGCCAAATTGAGCAAGTGCTCAATTTATCAAAAGCAAATCCATTACTTGGGGAATATCATTTCAAAGGATGGGATAGTTGTAGATATTGAAAAGATAGAAGCCATCAGGGAATGGTCAGCACTGAATAATGTGACAGAAGTCAAATCATTTATGGGTCTAACTGGCTATTACAGAAGGTTCATTGCAAGTTTCTCAAAGATAGCTCACCCTATCACTTCCTTGCAAAGGAAGGAGAAGAATTTTCAGTGGACAGAGGAATGTAAGAAGAGCTTCCAACGATTGAAGCAGTTGTTAACCACTGCTCCAATCCCGAGGATTGTAGATCCAAATGAGGATTTTGTAGTATGTATAGACACATGCAAAGAAGGATTGGGAGTATTCCTCAACCAGAATGGATTTGTAATATGTTATGAGTCCAAGAAGCTGAAAGACCACGAAAACAAATATGGCACTCATGATTTGGATTTGGTGGCCATCATTCACACTTTGAAGAAATGGATGAATTGCCTCATGGGAAGGAGGTTTGAACTGAGGACAGACCATAACGGTCAATTTTTTTTTTTTATCAACTAACTTTAAATGCTAGGCAGAGTAGATGGTTAGAATTCCTTTGTGAGTACGACTTTAATATCAAGCATATCAAAGGAAAGGAGAACAAAGTGGCTGATGCACTCAGTAGGAGAGTGAATGAACTACATGTTACAGCCATTAGCATGTACCAAACTAATATTAAGGTCAGAATTTTGGAAGCTGCAAATGCAGATTTACAGTACAGTGATTAGGTAGAAAAGATACAACATGGAAAGATGCTACAGAAAGAGGAAGATTATAAATTAGAGGTTGATGGAATACTTTTGCACAAGAACATAATTTATGTACCTAATGTCTAGGACTTGAAAATTATGATTTTGAATGAAATGCATAATGTTCCTTATGTTGGGCACCCTAGATATCAGAAAACTATGGCAGCAGTCAAGAGCCATTACTTTTGGCCAAATATGAATAAAGAAATTGTAGATTACATCGCTAGATGTATAGAGTGCCAGAAGGTTAAAGCTAAGCAAGGGCACCCAGTAGGGTTGCTATAGCCTTTACTCATTCCTGAGTGGAAGTGGAAGGTAGTGACAATGGATTTCATCACAGGATTTCCTAGAACCGGCAAGTAGCATGATTCAATCATGGTGGTGGTGGACAAGCTTACGAAATCTACCCATTTCATTCCATTAAAGACTACTCACAAGGAAACTAACGTTTTTTATGTTTTTATGAGGTAAATAGCATAATTTCATGGTATTCCCAAGACAATTGTGTCTGACAGAGACCTAAAGTTCACTTCAAATTTTTGGAAGGGGTTATTCAAAGGGTTCAGAACGAATCTGAACTTCAACACTACTTATCATTCCGAGTCTGATGGACAGACATAGAGATTAAACCAAGTGATAGAAGATATGCTAAGGATGTATGTGATGGACAAACCATCTAAATGGGAAGAATACCTACACTTGGTAGAATTTTCCTACAACAATGGGTATCAAGCATCATTGAAGATGAGCCCATTTGAAGCACTTTATGGCAAAAAGTGCAATACTCCAGTAAGCTAGGATAATCCAGTTAATAGATCAGTGGTTGGGCCAGAGTTGCTCAAGGAAATGGAAGAACAAATGCTGAAGATTAAGAAAAATTTGAAATCTTCGCATTACAGATAGAAGATTTATGTTGATAAGAACAGGACCCACAGGGAGTTTAAAGTGGGTGATCATGATTTCCTAAAAGTGAAATCTAACAGAAGTTCCCTGAATATGGGAAACTGTTCAAAGTTGGTAGCCAGATTTTGTGGACCATTTGAAATCCTAGAAAGGATTGGACCAGTTGCATATATGCTTGCATTTCCTGCATCCACAACTGTGCATAATGTGTTTCATATTTAATTGCTTAAGAAATATATATCTGATGCTAATCATGTAAGCGATTGGAATGTGATTCAGTTGGAGCAAGAAGGCATCTTGCAAGTGCATCCCATGTTTATACTGGACCGGAAAAGCAACCAACTACGGAATCGAGCCATCGGGATTGTAAAAGTATAGAGGACCTGGTATGGTCTCGAGGATGCAACATGGGAGCATGAAGATGCTATGTGAGCAGAGTACCCACATCTTTTTGAAGATTTTGGAAATCTTGTTGTTCTTTTGTAAATAAATTGCACTGAGGAAAGTGCAAAAAATAAGGGGAGGGGATTGTAATACCCCAAGGTTGAGCCCCTTATGAATTGTAATTATGTGTTATTAGGCTGGTGAGCCAAGTGGTTTTAAGCTGGAAGACTTATGTGTTATTAGGCTAGTGAGCCAGATGCCAAGGCTAATGAGCCTGATTTTTGTATATGTAATTATGTAGAACATTATTAATAAAATATAAACATTATTGTGTGTAGACCGACCAAGAAGAAGATTTATGGAGGACTAAGCTCCAATAGGTAGGGTAAGGAAGCGGGGATAAGTATTGGGCCTAGAGGATAAGCTAGGGGGCCTACCTCTAGAGGAATAATATTTTAATATTATTTCCTAAAGACTAAGGTGAACATTATATGTTTTGTTATCCTAAGTTACTCAAAAGTGGGACGTATGCTAAATGGAGTGGATGCAACTCTAGGAAGATAAGTGTTGACCTGGGCGCATGCAGCTCCAGAAAGACAAGTGTCGACCTGGGTGCATGCAGCTCTAGGAAGACAAGTGTCGACCTGGGCGCATGCAACTAAAGTTGAAGCGTCATCTTGTGTTGGGGGGTTCGCGAGTCATTATGCAATCATTCACCTAAGTTTGTGGGGCCATTCTCGCATCCTGCATGGGAACTCATTTTTCCTCTATGATTGACCTTGGCATAATCATGCATTTTGAAAGACAAAACCGTAAAAGATGACCTGTGTATTTTTCCATGAAGCCAGTCTATCCACACTTGCAAAGACGAGTCTGTACCTGAACTGTTTTGGGTTGTTGACTTTTGTTTTTCCTGAACTATATTGACACGCGACATACCCTCACACATCTCCAAAACCAGAAACGGGGAGGTCTATCTTATGTTGTTACCTATGAAGCCCGACGCAATTGTAGTCGCCTAAGTCGTGTTGTGACTTAGCGTTAGGTTGTTGTCTTGTTGCGTGTCCATACGTTTTTTTCCCAGTTGTTGTTGTTATCATGCATAACCGGCTATAGCTGAGTCAAAGACTGGTTGAAGAGGAAGGTTTCCAGGCCTGTGAGCATCTCTCCTAGGCGAGAGAGTCTGTTGGGAAGTGATTTCTCCTGGAAGGGAGCCTAGTAGCAGTCGCAGTACTCTGAGACTTCTGGTCGAGCCTGTTGTTGAAGCCCAAGGTAAGGTAGGTGTACAAGCCGATGGACTTGTATTAGTGAAGGTGTATCCTCCTAGGGTGGATTAGGTGTGTGGGGAATGAGGGTCTATGTGTTGTGGGCTTAAGTGGGTCTTGGGATAAAAGATCCTTACTGTTGCTTTGTGAAACTTCCTTGTTGTCCTTGCCAAGCCTAGAATTTCCTTTCCTGGTGGAGTTTAGTCCCAGCTCGGGGGTGACCTACTCTTGAGAGTGATGAGCAACGTGGTCTAAGGCTGGGAGGTTCATGGAAGGTCTTCACGCAGTTAGTGGATTACTCCAGCTAAAAGATAAGTATCATTGTTGTGCTAAATTATGTATTTTATGCATGTTTTGTGATGCTTGCATGTCTTTCATGTATTTCGTTGCATGTGTGAATTGTTGTTAATTCTATTTAAGTCTGTATGATGGCAGTAAATCTATGTTAAATGTGTTAATTTGATTTAATGCATATCTATCATTTAAGGTGTATATTCTGCATGGTAGCATTACTCGGTATTTGGAGGGTCGGGGATGTTACTTATCCTGAAGTTGATTTCCTGTCATTAGGATTTCCGGCCCAATCTGAATCAGAGTAACCTGTCAACTCAACATCACAATCATTAGTATACATAATACCAAAATTACTAGTTCCTTTCAAATATCAAAGAACTTTCTTCATATCTTTCCAGTGACTCTCTGAAGGCTTAGCCATGAACTGACTAAGGATTCTAACTGAGTATGCAATGTCTGGCCTTGTAGTGGTGAGGTAGTTCAGAATTCCCACCAACTGACGATATAAAGTACCATCTTCTTCTTTAGATCCATGTTCATTGTACAAATTTGCATTATGTTCTAATGGATTTGATAGAGCTTTACATTCACTCATGTTGAACCTTTTAAGAATTTATTTTGTGTATTTTCTTTGAGTGATCAATATTTTATCAGACTCTCTCCAAACCTCAATTCCTAAATAGTAATGCAATTCTCCAATATCCTTCATTTCAAATTCTTGAGACAACTGAATTTTAATCTCTTCAATTAACTTGCATGCATTTCCTGTAATAATGATATCATCCACATATAAATATATTAAAGCAACATTTCCTTCTTCATATTTCTTAACATATAGATTAGGATCATTTTTTCTTTTCACAAACCCATTCTGATAAAAGAAGGTGTCTATCTTTACATACCATGATCTCGGTGCCTGTTTCAAACCATATGATGCTTTTCTTAACCCGCATACTAGATGCTCTTGTCCCTGCTTGACAAACCCTTCAAGTTGAACCAAATAAACCTCTTCCTTTAAATCACCATTCATAAAAGAATATTTGACATCTAACTGATGTAATTTCCAATTATGTTTTGTATCTAAGGCAATAAGTACTCTAATTGTATTCAATTTAGCTACTGGTGAAAAAGTATCTTGATCACCAATTCCCTCCTTTTGTGAATATCCTTTTGCAACTAATCTTGCCTTATATTTGTTAATGCTACCATCTTCTTTAAATTTAGATTTATACAACCATTTTCTTCCAATAAGGACTTTGTTTTCAAGTAGTTCAATTAATTTTCATGTTTGATTTTTCATAAGGGAATCATATTCATCATTCATAGCATTTCTCCATTCTTCATGTTCTTTAGCTTGATCATATTTTACAGGTTCTACAACATTCATGACATGAGACATCAATGCATAGTATTTATACCTTATAGGTGGTTGAGTTTGACATGATGACCTCCTTGGTCCTTCACTTCCTGGCTGCTTGAAGTGTCCATACTGCTTTCATTTCGTTCTTGAACCTATACGTGTTCATGTTCATGTTTAACCATTGCATCTATTTTGATATGTTTATCACTATCATTATGCCAAGCATCTCCATCATTCATTGTATCAACTCTATTTTCATTCTCATGAAACATCACATATCTACTTGCAAAGAATTTATCTGAATTGGGATCAAACAATTTGTATGTTTTTTTATCAGTAAAATACACAATAAAAACACACTTGATTGACTTTGCATCAAGTTTTCTTCTCTCATCCTTTAGACTATGTGCAAAGGCAGTGGATCCAAATACTCTCAAATGACTCACGTCAGGTTTATAGCCATGAATAATCTCAAAAGGAGTTTGGAAATCTAATTTCTTAGTTGGACTACGATTCTTTAAATAAACAACAGTGTTAATGGCTTCTGCCCAAAAACCATTATAAATGTTTTTACCTTGAAGTGTACTATGAGCACACTCCACCAGTGTTTTGTTCCACCTCTCAGAAACACCATTTTGCTGAGGTGTATGAGGTACTATAAGATGTTGTTGGATCCCATGAAATTTACAATAACTTTTAAATGCACCTGATGTATATTCACCACCCTGATCAAATCTGAGAACTTTAATACATTTGCCTATTTGTTTTTCAGTCATAGTTCTAAATTCTTTAAAGTACTCAAACACATCACTTTTTCTCCTTATGAAATAGACCCATGTATATCTATATCTATCATCAACAAAAATAAGAAAGTAGGAAGCACCACCAAGTGACCTAGTTTGCATAGGTCTGCATACATCAGTATGAATTAATTCAAGGATATATGTTTGTCTTTTCTTTGTATGAATAGGAAATTCCTCTCTATGGTGTTTACCAAGTGCACATGCTTCACATGGAAAATTATCAGTCTTCATAATAGGGAGATCTTCTACCATAGTTTTCCTTTACAACAACATCAAATCATTGTAATTTAGGTGCCCATACCTGTGGTTCCATAACTCTTATGTTGACATTGTTGTGGATGTCAATGCAACATGACACTTCATTGTCACATCCAACTTATACAATCCACCAACCCTGGTACCTATGGAAACAACCCTGTAGTGATTCTGGATACCTTTCACAACACACATCAACTTACCAAATTCCACTGTTATATTATTATCAGTGATATTTGAAACAAATATAAAATTATTTTTAATACCAGGAACATACATCACATTATGAATATGTCTCAATTGTCCATTAGGTGAGTTCACACTTATTACTCCATAGCCTTGGACTTTATGTGATCTGTTATCTCCTAGGTAAATGTGTGTACCATCAATTTTCTCAAAATATCCATCATACCATTCTTTATTACAAGTCATATGAGCTAATGCACCAGAATCTATGAATCAAGCAGTCTCATCATCAATTTCAGCAGACAATGCAACTTCAAAAATAAACAATTTAAGATTTTTAAATCCATCATTAAATGAAGTGTCTCTATGCATGGAATTTCCATTATGCCTTCTATGTCTCTAATTTGATTCATGATTCTTTCTTCTATAGGAAAATTTAGCAAGATGTCCAGGTTTTCCACAGTAATCACATTCAACATTTCTCTTAACATAAGAATCAAGATGTGTCATGCCTTTTTCCTTTTCTCAAAACCGACCTATGTTTCTGTCCCACGATTTCCCTCTATACGATCTATTTGCAATCAACGCCAAACCTGAGCCACTTGAATCTAGATCATAATTTTTCATTCTCTCTTCCTCTTGAAGAAGAATCCCAGCCAATTCATCAAACATAGGAGGCGTTTGTCTAGCTGAGAGCACTAAAATAAAGACTTTATAGTCTTGGACTAAACCCTTCAAAGAAACAATTACTAAATCGCTACCAGAAACTTTTTCACCAATGTCACCCAATTTATCACTTAAGTCTTTAATTCTGGAAACAAAATTGATATGCTTTCATTCGATTCCATTTTTATATATAGAACTTAGTCTTGAAAAATAAAATGCGGTTTGTATTAGAAGTTTCAAACAAACCTTTGAGAACGTCCCATGTCTCCTTGGAAGTTTTATATTACCTTATATGAGGAATGATGTCCTTTACGGACATCCGCAACAACATTTTTGGTTTCATCTCTCGCCTATCCCAATATGGAATCAAGGCAACATAAGTAGGTTTGGGCTCATGCCCTTTGACAATCATCCATAGGCTATATGCCTCGAGAATGGTGGTCAGCTTAAAATTCTAGTTTACATAATTTTCGCCATCAATTTTAGTGGAATCATTTCAATATGAGTCATCAAGAGGATTTTCCATATTCTGTAATGAATAATTCAATGATCAATTGAAAAAGAAACTGCATTTTACCTCCCACACTGGGTCCAACTCTGTTTGAGGACATAGCCACAAAGAATGGTAATGCTACTGTTGATGGCGAAGAGAGATTGATCCTTGATCAACAACACACAGGTGTGAACAAGATGGTAGGGAAACAAATCAAAATCGAATTGATACTAAGAGGGCACGCACCACGTATTCCCATGTCACTCTAGATAGCAAACTCTATCTGCGATGGCAGCGACAACAAATTGCAAATTGCAAACTCCAACTCAAGTTGTAAACTCTAGCAGTGATCTTCAGTTTTGGTACGCAACTCCCCACAAAGATTCATTCTCTATTCTACAACACGTAGGTCATAGCTCCAACGCAAATGAGCTATACCAAGCCAACAACTCCAAATCAGCTAACTCTGTGTCAACACTTCGGCAGCACTTACTGAAAGTAGGGGACAATGATACCAATACAACACTGACTCAGTTGTATCCAGAAGGAAAACACGTGATTTAAATGATCCACTAATAAATGAATACAACAATCATTGATAAAATGCACGCAGGGACAACCACAATTATTTGCACTTCATCCAGTTTGCAGGGACAATGCATCTGATTTCTGTCTATTTCACATCGCGCACAACAACCTCAAATCTATTCCAAATGCAGACAGCATGTGCGTCACATCTCTCCATAGCATACAACGAACCCATGTCTCTCCATATCGCAGACCCCTTCACACTCCACAGCTATCTCAAATCACATTCTTACAGTCAGTGGTGGGAAGACAATAACCCAGGTAGAAGATGGAAAACATCTCTTGTACGCCCAACAACAAAATAAACTGACAGTCGACAACTCCATCTCCCTCACGCTCATGGTTTGGCAGGTGACGACTTTCTCACCAAACTCCAATCCGCATAGCTCCCTTCTCCTGAGCTCTAATACCAAATCAAAACTTAATATAAACCACAAACTCAAGTGAGATGTAGCTCACACAATTTGCATTGATCAAGGAAATCAATTACATTTATAGAGGAAGATCTTACTCCTATCTAAGTGGATCTCAAACCACCTTCAACCTTAATCTATGTACCAATAAAAAAAACTCAGAATAATATTCTATTTTCATATATTTCTAGATGTTTCTTCATTATTCTAACAAGGAGTAGGCGGACAATTTTCACAAGGATGTTCCCAATGGATGCACGGTCATGTACGTGGGCAATGAACGAGAAAAACAACAATTTTTTTTTATACCAATAGTGTATATAAACCATCGTCTGTCCCAGATACTCCTCGAAGAAGCCGAGGAGGAATACGGATTCGAGCAGAAGGGCATGATGACCATTCCTTGCCATGTCTTCCATTTCTAATCACCACCACTCTCATAGAAATGGATTTTGTTTTCCATAATGATGATATTGAAGCTCGAATAAGAGTTGAGGCCAGGGATTTACATTCAAGCTTGTTAGGAAGCAGAAGCAAAACATAGCATAAAACCAACGCATAAACGAGCAAGATCAAAATTGCATTAAACCAAGAACAACAAACACACAATTGTCAGAGTGATTTATGTGGAAACCCAATGAGTTAAAAATCCATTGGCAATGATAACTGGTATTCCTATTATTCAACAGAGAATTACAATAGCCAATCTCATGCATACAATCATCCTCTCCTCACACACACTTTGCTCACACAACTTGCTCTCACACTCTTCACACATTGAACTCACACCTCTATGGGTATGCTCATATATATACCATTTATAACTCAGTTACACAAATTGATCATAAATAGATCACACAGTTACACAAATAGTTCATAAATAGATTTCATGCATGTGCATTAACATAGTTATATGCATGTGCATGTGACCGCATGAGGAAATCTGTTGGCATGTTTCCAGCAATCTCCACCTTAACAACAATTTATGCGATATATCAAGCCCTTAATTAATTCATCACCTTTATTGCAATCCAAGAGAAGCCAAACACCATCACAGCTCTGCAACTTCTCTAACAATATCATTACATGAACATGCCTGCATGATTCATGGACCATTTTGTCTCTGTCAGTAACCTGTCTAAAAAACCGATGTACTTAGCCAAATCTCATAAATCATAACCTCAAAACAAATCACTGCAACCACTCTAGGTGAAAATTGTGCTTCTATGTTTGAAGCACCTATTTCCATGCTCTTGACCTAGTTTTTTCATGTTTCTACTGATAACACCAACTGCCTGTAAAATGTTGACCATTTCTCCATCGCAAAACTTCCTACTAGCATATAATACTCAAGACATATAACTCTTTTATTCTCCATCAATTAGGACATCAACCTTAATAGAACTTACAATGGAAAGCCGAACGGATTTACTAGTTTTACATTATTCATACTGAATTTCATGAGTATCTTCACCACATACTTTTGTTTTGAAAACCAATCTTACCATATTTCCTGTCTCTGTGTATTTCCATGCCCGAGATTTATTTTTCTGCTCAAAGATCCCTCATAACAAACATCCTAACCAACTTAGCCAACCTATTGACCTCAACCATTCTTGTGCTTTCAATAAGGATAACATATAACACCAAGATAATGAATATACCATAAACACAATGGTTATACTCACTTCTTGTAAAATTTGGCTCACCATGAAGAAATCAAACATCTTGTACCATTTGTCTAGCATGCTTCAGGCCATACAATGATTTTTGAGTTTGCAAACAAATCTCATGTTGTGATTCAGAACTAACTGTTATGGTTGTTCCATATACATCCCCTTATCCAAAAAAATCCATGTAAAACAATTTTAACATCTAGTTGTACTGTCACAACTAGTGCTAACACAACATGAATAGAAACAAGCTTTTAACAATTGGTGAGAAAATTTCATGGAAATCAATACCTTTCTGCTACTAGTCATGCTTTGAACCTTTCATGTTTTACTATGTTTGATTTTATAAAAGGAGATTCATCAAACAATGCATCTTTTTCCATGATGATTCTATGGGTAGTAGGAACCCACAATCTGTACCCATTAACACCATCACCATATCAAATATCTACATGTTTGACTAGGGTCCTACTTAGAAACATGATAGCAAAACCATAAGCATCACAATCGAATAATTTCACATTTGAGTAATAACGAGATGACATGTTCATACCTCTTCATGAATCCTCTTGTCTTTTACAACCGATGGTGACCGAGTTACCAGATAGCATAACCACTTATGTCCACAACTATTGTTGCAACTTGGCATTACTGAACATGCCTACTCAATCCCAACTTTCTTGCAATACTTTCTAAGTTCCATGGATGTGAACTTACCTTCATCATATTCTCAAACACTTGATTGACCTACCAAATCATCAACATTTCTACAGACCCACCTTTCTAAACTGGAGACACTACTCCACCTTGAATTTCGCATTCGAAAAACCTTGACCAAATACGACCAAACCGGCCAAGTAAGCCTTCATCGCTTACCTCCAAGCCCATTTAAAATGTAGTTCACCAAGCCTTTTATAAGCTTCATTACATGCAAATCCATGGAAACAATACCACGGGATACCCAAAACACATGGACCCGAAAAACCACCTGCTTTGACCTAAAAAGAAATTTAACTCATAAACTCTTTCACCGAGTTAAGGCTAACTCAACATACATGCCCCCCCTCACATATTCAATCTACCTAAATCTATGTCTAGACTTTTCATAGGTGACCTAATAAACCAAGGGTACACATGCCTATCCAGGTCTTACAAACATATGCCCATTACATGCAATCAATAATTTCTACAACTCCAAAGTAAATTCAATTTATTATTATTATTATTATTTCACGGTGACTCAACCATCATCGCTCTGCACCTTTTATGTGAACACGGGTGGAGATACACAATAGACAGAAAAAACTTCATCAACCATACTTGTAGTTGAATTTGCTTCTTTTGTGGAGTCATCTTTGGATGCTTGTTGTCTTTTCCAACAATCCTTCTTGAGCTGCCCAAATTTTCCGCAAAACCAATATTTTTTCTTACCCTTACTGTCTTTTGACTTAGACCTGGTTGTACCTTTTTTATCTTTCCCTCCTTCTGTAGATCGACCTTTGACCACCATTGCTTATGTTGTTGAGGTTTCCTTACTAGATCTTCTCCTTCTCTCTCTTCTCCTTCAACTCTAATCTCTTATACCACTTGTTAGGCAATGGAAGAAAAACATATCATAAAACCAAAGAATAAACGAGCAAGATCGAAAACACATTAAACCAAGAACAACAATCACACAATCGACAAAGTTATTTATGTGGAAACCCAATTAGGAAAAAAACCACGGGCAATGATAGTATGAATTCTTATTATTCAAGGGAGAATTACAATAGTCAATGTCAGGCATACAATCACCCTCTCCTCACACACACTCTTCCCACTACACAACTTGTTCTCACACTCTTCACACATTGCACTCACACCTCTATGGGTATGCTCGCATATATAACATCTATCACTCAGTTACACAAATAGATCATGAATAGATCACATAGTTACACGAACAATTCATAAATAGATTGCATGCATGCACATTAACATAGTTCATAAATAGATTGCATGCATATGCATTAACATAGTTGCATGCATGTGAATTAACATAGTTGCAGGAATGTGCATGTGACCCCGTGAGGAAATTCATTGGCATGTTTCCAAAAAATCTAGCACTCCCTATGTTTCCATTGCACTCGAAAGTGTGGATGAGCTATTGCGGGACTTTACAATAGAGATAATATTTTACCAATGAGGTGTAGATTATTTGGTTTGTGTTAGGTTTGGTTCTCAAGTTCAAACTTTATTGGAGGGGTTGAGGGTGCGGTTTATTTGTTGGGATAATTTCACTTACCATATGGTGTCTAGACTCAACATAGTATGTACAATCTTATCTCTAAACTTTTTGCAATGAGGTGTAGACCAATTAATTTGTGTGGGGTTTGGTTCTGAGGTTCAAGTTTCATGAGAGGGGTTGAGGGTGGGAGTCATTTTGGGGGAGAATTTCACTTCCCATGGGGCTAACCCAAGATTTTGTTGCATGTGTTATGTAAAAAAATAAATAATAACAAATAAAAATAAAAACCAATAGAGATAATTTATAACAACATCAAAAAACAAAGCTTCAGGGTTTTGCATATTTTCAAAAAAAACGTTAGAAAGAGATGTTCTATATTTTGAAAATAAAATAATTTATCTTACCTTAAATTGAGAGCACATGTATGATTAGGTACTTAATGTACAAGAGCAAGATAAACCAGGTGGATACCAAGAGGCTCCCCAAAATTACTTTAGACTCTATCCAAAATCACCAACGGCTCAAGGGGATGACATAATGATGCCAAGTCTTGGATAAATCATTGGGGCAAGTCTTGGATAAATCATTTGGGAAGGAAAGAAGAAGTCTACTAGCTTTAAAAAGAGAATCAATATAGCTAGAAGTAGAACTAATTCTCCTCAGGTACAAAGTGAGATTCGGGGTTGGACAATCCCCAAAACATCATTGCATGAAAGAATATGTCACCTTTGTGACACCAAGAAGGTTGAAGATGAAAACAACTTTTTCCTAGAGTATCATGAGTATACCCAAGGTTGAATATGAAAACAACTCTTCTTCTAATATTTTTTGAGCATAGAAATAACATTATAAAGAAATTTAAGGAATCTAAAGTACCCTTCTGAAAGTCCAATAGATTAATTCTAGTCTCATTGGAAATTAATATAATAAGAATAATAAATAATATTGAATACATGAATAATGAAAAATCATTTTCCATATATATATTTTTTTTGGATGCAATTTAGATTAAAGTTGAACTCACATAAACACTCTCAATTGATTCCACCAAAATGTTATTATTTGATCCCACCAAATGTTCTTAATTAAGCGGGGAAAAAAAGGGTTTTGGGTAGTCCATAAAAAACCTTAAATTGAATTCATAAAAATGGCCTTCAAAAAATCTAAACATCTAGATATTATAAGAAGCAATAAAGGATCCAAAAAAATCGATGTTTTCGTGGAAATTTGGTAGTGGTTAAACAGAAATGGTGTAAATATGAAAGTTGACATAGAGAAGAGAGAATGATGGAAGTCTTGGTGGTTTCACATATGGGTGTTTCTTATAGATGTTTTCTTTATTGTAAATAAAAAAGTGTTGTTATTTTAAACTAAAACAATTATCATTTGCATTAAAATAAATTTGTGGCTTCACTATACAATGGGTCCATAGAAATTGAAAAAATTGAGTATTATATAAGGGTTTCAGAAAACTCAACATACCTGCTCCTTGCTCATAGTTCTTAAAATCTTGTTAACATAACTAAAAATGATATGGGTATAAAGCATAATAAAATGAACCAATAATTAGAATTCCTTAGAAGATACAAAGAAACCTAGACTAAAAGGGTTCCTTGCTTGATGTTTACTTAGAGGTTTTCCACAAAAGCTATACTTTCATATGCTACATCTTCCCAAAATTATTGAATAATTTACTCATCCTTAATAACTACTCGGATACACCTAATGGAAATTTTTGCAAAGGAGACCAAGGAATTAGAGCTTCTAGCAAGAAACATGATCAATTCATAGAGCATATTATGGTTTTCTACCAATTTTTCAATTTTCTTTCTTTGGTGGTCCACTAATGTTACTAATTCAACATTGTTGATTTTATGAGAATCAAGCTAATATGGCACAATATTGATAATATGAGAGAAGGATTCTTGTAGCTCCTCAATTTAATGAATACTCCTCCTCTAAACCTGGACATCAAAAAATTCACATGGAATGCATGTGCCCCTCCATGCTAAAGGATAACATAGAGAACTCAAATCCATATCCAAATGAATAAATCACTTGAAATCTAGATTGGAGGAAGTTAGAAAGAGAACCACCCATTAAACTACCAAAAATTGAATCCAAACCCCCTCTCACAAGAAAATCAAACCATACCCAAACTATAGGTCCTTGTTTATCTTAAGGATCCAGACCAAGAAAATTGAATGGATTAGCCTAACCAAGTATACCAACAAAGAATACCTACAACAATCATAAATACAAATCTCACCTACAATGTGATGTGACATCCTTTTAAGTTTAATGGCCCTTCCACTAAGTCACTTGGAGAAATGAAACGGGCAAGAGCCCCTGCCCCGTCAACTCTTAGTTGGATGGAATTTTTAGGTGTCTCCTCTAGAATGTAGTAAATTTCAAACCTAGATCACTCTATAAATGAAAAGTGTCTAAACCAAACCAATCATACTAGTGTAATTTAACTACAATTATCTCAATTCCTTATAAAAATAAAAATTTACAAATTTAATAATACATCATATTATATATTTTAAATATCTTCTATTATCTTGTAAAACCATAAATATTGAATTATAATAACGAATTGCTATTTATTGAAAATTTGATATCATTCAAACAAGCCATTTTTAAAATATAATAATATCATAATAAATTAATAACATAAATCTACTTATTATAAGATAGCACAATTTGAAATAATGACTTCACTTCCTTTAGAACATTTTTAAAGTGATTGGGTGAAACCTCCTTTAGAACATTATTTAGAACATTTGAAATAATGACTTCACCTCCTTTAGAACATTTTTAAAGTAATTGTTATAGAAATATAGAAATTTATGAACAAAAGAGAGAATCATGGACATTTTGGTTGTTTTACATATGGGTGCATCTTATAGATGTTTTTTTATTGTAATTAAAATAAATTTCATTTTTAAAAACTAAAATAGTTATCATTTGTATTAAAATAATGTTAGGGATCACCATATAACCAACTAACACAAATTGAATTTTTTTTTATAATATTAAGGTTTCAAAAAGATCCAAAATTTAAAAAATGATGCCTACTCAATGAGTATTTATTACAATTTTGTTAGCATAACTAAAAATTCTATATATAGAAAGTATAATAAATTGACCTAACAAGAAGGCTTCTTTAGAAATCATAAAGAAACCTAGATTTAGAAGAAAAAATTCCCACTAAGGGTTTATTGTTTGATGTTTGCCTAGAAGTTGAGCTCCAAAGTTGCATTTTCACATGTCAAATCTCCATGAAATTGTTGAACGGTTTCTTCATCCTTAATAACTTCTTTGACATAACTGATGGAAATATTTGGAAAGGAGGCAAGGGAGTTATATATTCTAGCAAGACACATGATTAATTCATAGATCATATTATGGATTGCAACTAATTTTTCAATTTTCTCTCTTCGGTAGTCCACTATTGTTGCTAATCCAACATTCTCATCTCTCTAAAAATCAAGCTAAGATGTCATCATGCTATTGAAATGAGATAAGGATTCTTATAGATCCTCAATTTGACTATTACTCCTCCTCTAAACCTGGACATCAAAAAATTCACAAGGAATGCATTGATTGGAATGCATGTGCCCCTCCATGCTAAAGGAAAGGGGAAAGGACTCAAACCCAGAGCCAAAGTAGGAATCACCTAAAACCCAAATTAGAGGAATATAGAAATAGAACCACCCATAAAACTAGGGACAAATTGAATCCAAACCTCCTCTCACATATAAAAGTAAACCAAACCCAGACCATAGGGCCTTATTTATCTTAAGGAACCAAACCAACCAAATTGAATTGATGGGATTAACCATGCCAACTGACAAAGAATACATATAACAACCATAAGCAAAAATCCCACCTACACTATGATGTGGCATCCTTTTGAATTTCATGGCCCTCCCATTCCCTCACTTAGCTCACTTAATGGAGAAATGAAGGGTCGGGGGGGGATTATGATGAGGGGAGATAGTGTTAATTTTCATCATATCATCATAATGATATATGGACCACTTGTCATCGAACTTCAAATGTATGTCATTTCTAAAATTTGAAGGGGAATGATTCATGAAAGTTAAGCTAAATATGCGATCCCCCCCTCGCCCCCTCACACCACTTTAGGCTCATCATTCCATGAATTAAACAAACCTCCTTATTTTCCATGGTGTCTCAAAATTTATTGTAATCCCTTGGGACTTGGAATTACTCAATACATTCATAGCTTCTTTCAACCACTTGGATTCTTTGGATTAGTCTAAAGAGGATTTTTTATGAGACGTGTATTGATTTTGCACTTAACAAATTTTGATTGAAGACTCTTTAATTACTATGAGACTTTTGATCCCCCTTGATTTGAGAATTTTCAATCCTAGACACAAGGTTAACCTTTCTACTTGATTATTAATAAATTCCCCTAACCCCCACATGAAGTTTACTTCACAATTTCCTTCAATTTAAAAAAAAAACATCTCCCACCTAACACCCAAAATAAAAGGTATCACTTTACCACTTCAATTGTCACCCAATGTTCCAACCACCCAAATGGAAAAAGGTGCAAAAAATAAGAAATTTAAAAATGAATAATTTGATAATAGCTCTAGTTATAAATTGGGTAGTATATTCTCTAAAATCTTCTAGTAAATTCATTTATCATCCTAGATTCATGTAAATTGTTCATAATAAATTCCCCTAACCCCACATGAAATTTAGCTCACAATTTCCTTCAATGTTAAAAAAAAACCTCTCCCACCTAACACCCAAAATAAAAGATATCACTTTACCGCTTCAATTATCACCCAATGTGCCACCCACCCAAATGAAAAAAAGTGCAAGAAATAAGAGATTTAAAAATGAATAATTTGATAGTAGCTCTAGTTATAAATAAATTGGGTAGTATATTATCTAAAATCTTTTAATAAATTTATTTATCATCCTAAATTCATGTAAATTATTCATAATAAAACTAAGAAAAAAATACATAAAAGATATATTTGTTTTGTATTTAATTTAAACTTACAGATAGATACTTAAACCTATATTTTCTATGTATTATGGATTATGTTTATGATTAACATAATATTTATAATTGAATATTGTACAAGTATCATATAAACACATTTATATTTTATAAAACATAATATATGTAATATGTTATTAGTCCCTTCCGTATGCATAGAGGGACTATAGAGATCGATAATTCGTTGACTACATATTAGTTTGTCCTTTGACCCAAAATATTTGCACAATACCTATTGTTGGAGCTATGGAATTAAAAAAAAATATTTTTATATAATAAAAAGCACCATATATGCACTGATCTGATTGGATAAGAGATTGGAGGTCCTATTGTTGACTTCACTATTCCCAATGTTTTATATGGCAACATATCCAAACTTTTTTTCGTATACAATTTTTTTTAATCATATATTTTTCCTCTATATTACTTGAAGGTGGATTAATGTTATCATTAGTTCGAATGCTCGTATTAGCATTTTCTACTAGCTGAATATATCCATAAGTTTTGATATGTACTAAGCATACTGAAATGTTTTGATATCCAAGCTTTATAGTGACTGAGAATTCCAAAGTTGATAGCGTCTTTGCAGGATGTATTTTTGTTGAAATGTATTGACACTTATTCTGAGATGCCACAATAGGCATGACATCTTAAATGTTTACATGATGCAATGTCCTCCAACATCCATGATAACTTAAATGTTTTCATACTGCGATGTCCTTAGACAGCCTGACATCCTTAAATGTTTATGTAAATACAGTTCTCAGAGTACATTTTTCGTCGAAATTTTCTATACAGTTACAGTGAATTTGCAGAGTCTTGTTTGGCCACTGCCAGTTCAATAGCCATTGTATGTTTCATCCTTCTTCTGCCTTTGCAATGCAATTTCATACTAGTTGAAGCTACATACATTTTTTACTGGTTCGGTGAGTGATTCTTCTTCGTTGGTTTGTCGGTTGCTAGTTGTTGTTGTTTCATTCGTGATTTGACCTGGGCTTCTACATTTCATCGTTTCAGAGTAAGTTTCGATACCATAGTTTCATTTTGTATTCCTTGTTTGTTGTTCATTGTTTGCAGTTTTCAAGTAAGAATGTTTGCTTATTTGTAGTGGCATGCTCCTCGTATGTTTCCAGTTCCTTTTGTGCTTGGGCTGCAGTTTCATAATCATTGGAGATACATATGTTGTTTACTGTATCAGTGGTTCTTGCTGGTTCGTTGCTTCGTGGGTTGCTGGTTCTGTTTGTTTGGCTCGGGTTTGCGCTTTGGGGCCCTGGGGGTGATGTTCAGTCTGTTCATTCTTTCTCGCTGGTTTGGTGCTTGTTGTTTTCTTTTGTTTGATTCAGCCTTGCAGGGTTTGGGTCCAGCGGTGGTGGTTGGAGATTTTATTTTTTCTCTTTTGTTTTGGATTATTATTATTTTTTTGGGGTGCTTTATGGTGTTCAGCTCCTGCACCCACGAGTCGACATGCAGTTGTGTTATTTTCCCTATCTTTCAAGGGTGATATATGTTATTCTGTGAGATTTTGGTGGTGCTTCAGTGATGCCATGAAAGAGAATAGTTGCATGCAAAATTGTTCAAGGATTACATGTGAAATTGCAATATCCGTTGTTTTTTTGTTGGAATAAAGAATATGCAGGCTACATTTATAAACCATGTATGGTCATATGTGTCTATATGAAATTACATATTCTTTCTCCTCTAGATAGACTGGTGTGTGCACGATACAAATTGTGTTGTGCTTGAGATATGATATGTGCAACAAAGATTCTGCAAGTTTATATTTGGATGTTTGGAAGCATATCTGGGTAGTTTTCCACAGAAAACTGAAAACTTGTATCTTGGGCACAGTAGTCTATGTAGAGGATAAAGAACATGTATTTCCATCGGTGGAATCATATCTGAATAAATTGCCACAGAAAACCAGAAATCGTTTAGCTACGACCATGTAATTGCGTGATATTTTGTGCCTTGTAATATATTTTGGGCAGGGAAAACAAAATTACGCATTTACTACCATGGATAGAGAAGAGAAGAGGTTCATGTTTCTGCCTATCTTCTAGATTATTTATTTAGGCTGTTTTATTGTATGTACATATTTCTTGTTATTCGATGAATACCAGCTTCCATTGATGTTCATTGTATTTTGTGCGTTCCCACATTCAAACAAACAGAATAGCTGGAGAAAACGAGAAAGTATTCACTGCATCAGTTGAAGAGGATATAGAAAGGTACATGCTTGTACTGTTATCTCATATTCCATTGTTTTGTATTTCATTTATGGTCTGTATATGTGTTCACCTAGTTTATTATATGTACATGTCGTGTTCCTTCCTACATGGTAAGTTATCTTCATTACATGCCTTCCTGCATACTAACCTACTTCATTTTCGTTGTGTTCTCGCTGCATTGCTACATTTAAACAAACGGGATAGCTGGAGATGATGATGGGCTCTTTCGTGGGTAAATAACCCTCTTTCTCTTTATTTTACATTTCTGTCTTCATTATAAGTTATCTTTAATACATGCCTTCCTGCATACTAATCTAGTTCATGTCTGTTGTTTTTTCACTGCATTGTTACATTTAAACAAAGAGAATGGATGGACAGGACGATGGAATCTTTGGTGGGTAAATATACCTATTTATCTTTATTTTATATGTATGTCTTCATACTAACTTGTCTTCATGTCCATTGCATATTTGGCGTTGTTTCCTTGGAAAAAATAGGTTCCTTGGACAGGGAGATGAATTGTTTTGTGCAACAGCAGAGGGTTATGTCGTACAATCTTCTAAAAGGTATACCAAGTGTGATGGTAAATTAAATATACAAACTAGGTGGGGGAATATAATAATAAACTTGAAAATGATGACTTTCCAGTAATGGGCCTTTCTGCCCTCCATATTTCTACTTTTTCCATTTTCTATCATCCCTTTTTTTTCTAATTCATCTGCATAGTGTTCTTTCCTAAAATTCCTTGGTGCACTAGTTGGCGGACTAATGATTTCACATATGTGGTCATGCTTCTACCTTATTCCATAGTTACCCACTTTCTTGATTACGGGTGCCAGGATGGGAGGTTGAATATTCCTCCCACGGATTCCAGGGGTCCGCGATATACATATATGCCATGGTGCCCCATGCTCATGCCCTGTTTAGTGTTAAACATTTCTCCAGTTAAAAAAATCAGATGCATACATTTTTACGGTTATTTAGTCCTTCTGATGGATAGTATACAATGCATATGCTTGTTTAGTCCTGATGTTCATCTACACATGCTTGCATCAGAAAAAGTTGGACTAGTGACATGGCCATGAGCAGTTAGTCATCTCAGACATCGGTAGACCGACAAGGCCAAAGGTAAAGATGCATACGCCCTGCTCTTACTATGTTTACTAAACAAATATCCTCAGGTATATATTCATCTATGGCATGGTGTATATGTTGATGTCATCTGCAATACATGGTTTGTAGCTCATAAGAAGTATCAACAAGTACAAGTGAGACGTTGAACGTGCTGCATGTTCTGCAGACTAAGAGGTGTGGTTGCGAAACTCTGGCTCCATAGTTCATCAAAGCTATGCGTGTACTTGTAGATTTATGCCAGTGAAATAAGAATACAAAAAACAAATTGCACACTACCATTCACTTTAGTTTTCCTTTTCAAAAAATGTCACCAGGTCTAAAGTTGTGACATCCAAAGTATTGTCAATAGAGGGCTTGAACAACCGCCGAACTAGACAAGTGTTCATCGGGGAAATAATGGTCGTCTATAGCACCTACTTGGACAAGGGAAAAAAAAGTAGATCCATTATGCATGCTAACATGATAGACAAGGAGGCCATGATGACAGTGACACTGACTGTTCCTCCACAACTTGTCCAGAAACATGCAGAAAAGGTATTGCCGCGTAATGGAATATCCATTACAAATTTTAATATATTGCCCAAAACAGTATATGACCGTGGTGATTGTGATCGAATTATTTCTCTCAACGAAACAAGCGTTGTGGAAAAAATTCTCATTGTTTGTTCAGAATATTGTTTCATCCTGGACTCGACTATTAGCTAGCTTACACAGAGCATTGATATTTACCCTATCAGAATGATTGGGGCAGTTGTCACACTGGTGAGAAAACTTGGCTTGCAACACATTCTCCATATAAAGGATGGAGAGTCGGATAGGGACAAGGAAATGGTACCTCTTTTAATATTCAATTTTGTCCTTTACTTTCGCATGTGCATGTATCTCAGATAACTTACACAAATATTACATTGTTCGATGTTGCAGCTACAATTGTTTGATACATATTCAGATTTGTTTTCGTCAATGGAACAACAATTGCATAAAGGGAAGATTCCACTTATGCTATTCAAAAATATAACAAAGAAGAGGGATGTTAGAGAAAGGATCTTTTAGACAACCCAGGCAACGTTTGTAACAGAGTTGCGCGAAGATATAGTAGAGGATTTGAAGAAACTAGCTAGCTCTACAATTGTTGTGTGTATGAATCCACAAAATCATCCTCGCTTTTCTTATAGAAATAGCCTTCAACAAATTTTTGCGGCCTGTTTAATTTTTTTATTTTTTTTTAAGGGGAGGGGGGGTTGTAGTTGTGTATTATATTGTTCAATGTATTAATTCCTATGCTCACGTTCCCAGGTTGAATATGTTTTAGTTGCAGCCAATGTGTACTTGACCCCCTTTGAAATTGTATGTGCAAAATGCAACTCTCCTGCTTCCTCCTTCACTTTGATAAGTGATGATACAATTGATTGTCTACGATGTGGTGAAAAATGTCGATATATATATATGGACATTGCGTCAATGCTATTATCCGAACCGTGGGCAACACAACCATGCATTGTACGGTTAGGTAGCCTCTGTTACAAAATGTGCTTCCTAAGTTGGTAGAGTTATCGTATGAAACATATCTAAAGAAAAAGGCAAGCAATGTCTACATGCTACGGGAGCTTCAGATACATAGAATATTCACC
>SNQJ01S0048892.1:22780-35507 GCA_010110895.2 Picea sitchensis | reverse complement strand
ATATATATATATATCAAAATTTGGCAGGAAACGAAAATACCTCATGTGTCTCTGTAATATTTGTTCAAAATCCAGATGAATGTTCGTCAGACTTGGCTAGTTGGGATTGCATGCGCATAATATTAGCATGGAAGAAAACCCCATATATCCCATGCCCCAGTTATTTTCTACTGGGAACATATACCAGATGCAAGAGAAAACAAATGCGGCGACGTCTTTTCTTTGTATATCAAATTGTTTGGTGCAAAGGTCAATGGGTTCTGCTCTATGGAACCTTCTGGGACCTTGCTTGCGGCCTGCTTGAAGTTTGGTTGGTTCTTGGTTATGTGATTTGTCTATCAATTTGTATACCGCGAAACTCCAATTGTTCTTTAGAGGACACGTAACAATATAATTGAATTTTTTAGCCAGCTAGCCCGCAGATCTGCCTAATAATTTCTATGGCGTTGTGACGCAAATGTAGTATGTGGCTTGTTTTAGCAGATTTCCTTGATCGATGAACTTGGTCAAATTATTATCATGGAATAATTTGAAATCAACGAATATATAGTGTGTGAAGTGCAATTGTGCTCTCATATCAATAAGAGGCCCTTAAAATTCAAATTGGTCATTGTTTTGGCATTTTTGCTTACTCAATGAACTTGGTAAAATTTATGTCCTGGAATAATTTGAAATCAATGAATATATACTGTGTGGAGTGCAATTGTGCTATCATATGAACAAGAGGCCCTTAAAATTCAAATTGGTCCTTGTTATGCTTACAATGATGGAATTTAAAAAAAACTTTCTTTTGTTTCCTTCACTTTTTTTAAAAATAAGTGATTTAACATCCTTTAATAATTTAATGTAATTCACTTGTACAATATCAATATTTAATATTAATAATTTAGTATTTGAAAATAATGTTTTTAGATAAAGTTATATAGGATGACCATCCCTAAACAATTGCAATCTTGAACCCGCTAGTCGTGGAGTCCTGTCGATTTGTATGTCGTGGAACTCTGAGTGTTGTTTGGAGGAGACTGAACTATAAAAGTGCAATGTTGAGCCAAGCAGTCTGCAAGTCTGCCTGTCAATTTGTATATCGCGGAATTCTGGGTGTTATTTGTAGGACATGGAACAATAGAGGCTGAATTTTTAGCCCGCCAGGCCGAGAACCCGCGATCCAAAAAGTGCCTAAGTATGGAATGACGGATCCGCATATTATACTTTATAAAAGTACATGTTTACTATGTATTGCTCATTTGTTGGAAAACTTTTATATCACTCGTCGGACCAGATTGTACAAACTTTCTCATATAATTAAATTTTGCAATATCAATATTTAATTTTAATAATTTAGTATTGAAAATAATGTTTTTAGATATGTTAGATAGTTGAGAGGGATTACCATCCGTAAACAACGAAAAACTTGAACCCGCAAGCCCTCAAGTCCATCTATCAATCTATATATCGCAAAACTCTGAGTGCTATTTGGAGGACACAGAACAATGAAAGTGCAATGTTGAGTCAACTAGCTCGCAGGTCCGCTTGTCAATTTGTATATTGCGGAATTGTGGATTCTATTTGTAGAGCATGGAAAAATAGAGGCCCAATTTTCAGCCCGCCAACTCGAGAGCCCCCGATCCGAAAAAGTGGCTAAATATGGAATCAGTATGGGACAATAGAGGCTCAATTTTCAGCCTGTCAGGCCAAGAACCCGCGATCCAAAACATGCCTAAGTATGGAATGAGGGATCCGCATATGGTCTATAAAATCTCATGTCCATACTTCATAAACGTACATGTTTACTATGTATTGCTCGTTTGTCGGAAAACTTTTATATCACTCACCCGACTAGATTATACAAATTTTCTTGTCTAATTAAATTATGCAATATCAATATTTAATATTAATAATTTAGTATTGAAAATAATGTTTTTAGATATGTTAGATAGTTGATAGGGATTGCCATCCATAAAATATGGCAAACTTGAACCCGCTGGCCCTCGAGTCTATCTGTCAATCTGTATATCGTGGAACTCCGAGTGCTATTTGGAGGACATGGAACAATGAAAGTGCAATGTTGAGCCAGCCAGCCCGCAGGTCCTCTTGTCAATTTGTATATCGTGGAATTGTGGGTGCTATTTGTAGAGGGCGGAACAATAGAGGCCTAATTTTCATCCCGCCAGCTCAAGAGCCCCCGATCCAAAAAAGTGGCTAAATATGGAATTAATACGTAATTGCTATAGGACAATAAAAGTGAAATGTTGAGTCAACCAACCCACAATTCTTCTTGTGAATTTGTATATCGCGGAAATCGGGGTACTATTTGTAGGACACG
The DNA here is from genome assembly GCA_010110895.2 of Picea sitchensis. Classification (NCBI taxonomy): domain Eukaryota; kingdom Viridiplantae; phylum Streptophyta; class Pinopsida; order Pinales; family Pinaceae; genus Picea; species Picea sitchensis. The sequence goes on along the minus strand of SNQJ01S0048892.1, from coordinate 33,184 downwards.
AAACAATAGCAGTTGAATTTTCAGCCCGCCAGGCTGAGAACCTGTGATCCAAAAAGTGCCTAAGTATGGAATGAGGGATACACATATGCTCTATAAAATCTCATTTCCATACTTTATAAAAGTACATGTTTACCATGTATTTCTCATTTGTCGGAAAAGTTTTATATCACTTGCTCGACTAGATTGTACAAACTTTCTCATCTAATTAAATTCGGCAATATTAATATTTAATATTAATAATTTAGTATTGAAAATAATGTTTTTACATATGTTAGATAGTTGATAGAAACTTCTATATGTAAACAATGGAAAACTTGAACCCGCCAGCCCTTGAGTCCATCTATCAATCTGTATATCGCGGAACTCCGGGTGCTATTTGGAGGACACAGAACAATGAAAGTGCAATGTTGAGCCAGCCAGCCCGTCGTTCCTCTTGTGAATTTGTATATCATGGAATTGTGGGTGCTATTTGTAGAGTGCAAAACAATAGAGGCCCAATTTTTAGCCCACCAGCTCGAGAGCCCCCAATCCAAAAAAGTGGCTAAATACGGAATGGCAGATCCATACATGCTCTATAAAAATTTCATGTCCATAGTTTATAAGAGTACATACTTAGTATGTATTACTCGTTTTTCAAAAAACTTGTAGGTGTGGAAGTTGGCGGATTCACGACTTCAAATTTCACTTACTTTTATATCACCAGCCCGACCAACAACTTCCCTGTTTGATATTGTAATAAATGAATATAAACTGGCCCAAGTCCAAGTGTGCTATGACATGATTACAAGGCCCTTAAAATTCAAATAGTTGGCAAGTCTGCTAGTCAATTTGTATATCGTGGAAATGTGGGTGCTATTTGTAGGACACGGAACAACAGAGGGCCAATTTTGAACCCGCCATCCCGAGAACTCGCCATCAAAATAGTGGCTAAGTATGGAATGGGGATCTTTACATGCTCTATAAAATCTCATGTCCATAGTTTTTAGAAATACATCTTTACTATGTACTACTCGTTTCCTCTGAATCTTGTTTATAAGACACAGAACAATAGAACTACAATGTTGAGCAACCCAGTCTGTAGCTTCGACTGTCAATTTGTATATCACGAGACTTTGGGTGCTATTTGTAGGATACATAGCAATAGAGGCCCAGCTTTGAGCCCGCCAGACCAAGAACCTGCAATCAAAAAAGTGGCCAAGTATGAAATGTGTGATCCATACCAACTCTATAAGAACCTCGTGTCCATACCTTGTAAGAGTTCATACTTAGTATGTGTTAGTCATTTTTCGTAAAACTTCTACCTGTGGAAGTTGGCGGATTCATGACTTGAGGTTTCAATTACTTTAAGATCACCAGCTCGACCAACCGCTTCTCTATTTGATATTGTAAGAAATGAATGTAAATTGGCCCAAGCCCAATTGTGTTATTACATCAACACAAGGCCCTTAAAATTGAAATAGTTTGTAAATCCGCTTGTCAATTTGTATATTGTGGAACTCTAGGTGCTATTTGCAGGGAACGGAACAACAAAGCCCCAATTTTGAGCCCGCCATCCCATCAGTCTATTGTTAGTGTTAGATAGTTCATAGTGATCACCATCCGTAAAAACTTGCAAGGTTGGGCCTGCCATCCCTGGAGTCCATCTGTGAATTTGTATGTGGAGGAACTCCGAGTGTTGTTTGAATGGAACAGAACAATAGAAATGCGATGTTGAGCGAGCCAGCCTGCAAGACCACCTGTTGATTTGTATATCAAGGAACTCTTGGGTGCTATTTGTAGCTAACAGAACAATAGAGGCCCAGTTTTTAGCCCACCAGCCCGAGTACCCGCGATCCAAAGATTGGCTTAAGTATGGAATGCGGGAACAGTACATGCTCTATAAAATATCATGTTCGTACTTTATAAAAATAGATTTTATGTAATGCTCGTTATTTTCAAAAAATTTCTTGGTAAGGAAGTTGGCGGATTCACGTATTCAGATTTCACTTACTTTTATATCACCAGCCCGACCGACCGACCGCTTCCCTATTTCATATTGTACAGACCTCCTTGTCTAATTGAATTGTACAATATCAATATTTAATATTATTAATTTAGTATTCAAAAGAATGTCTTTAGATAATGTCCAATAGTTAATAGGGATTAACATCCATAGACAATCGCATGCTTGAGGCTTCCATCCCTAGAGTCTGTCTATCAATTTGTATATCGCGGAACTCCGAGTACTATTTGTATGAAAAGAAACAAAAGGAGTACAATTTTGAATGAGCCAACCCGCAAGTCCGCTGGCCAATTTGTATATCGCAGAATTTTGAATGTTATTTGTAGGCCAAGGAACAATGGATGCCCAATTTAGAGCCCGCCCGTCTGAGAACCCGTGATCCAAAAAGTGGCTAAGTACATATTTAGTGTGTATTACTCATTTTTCTGAAAATTTATAGTTTCTCTTTTCTCTATACTTTTCATTTTTGAAACGTGGGTTCCTTCATAGGCGGCTTTAACATTACGTTTCCATTGTTCCATCGCCTGCGACTAGCACCCAAAATTCCTTGATTTACAAATTTGTAAACAAACCCCCTTCATATCATATACTTTCGCTTTCTATTTGCTTGGTCATTTTTCCCAATGTCTCATGCTTTTATATATAGAACCCCAGGTTCAGCAATATACAAATTTCCCTCTCACCATTGCACTTCCGTTGTTCCCCTGCGCATAAGAAACAATCAAAATTCCACGACATACGAATTGATAGCCGATATCTGTCACTGAGATGCAATATGACCATCGGCCCTTCATGTCTCTTGGGTATATCTTCTTTCATTTTTCTTTTGTAACTAGCCCAGCCGCTTTCCATACTTAGGTATTTCTTGGAATCAGTTTCCCTGGTTGGTTGGTGCTTCACCGCAATTCGCCATCACCGCTTCCTTCGTACTTGTTTCCAGATATGCAATAATTAATCTTTAATGCTAATAGTTCATCCTGCAGGAACTGTTAAGATTGTCATTAATGTCCAGAAGTCCGGAGAAGATTTGTCATTACTACGATTTAAACTAAGATTTGTGCAAAAGTATGTTATCCTTTCCAAGTATTCATTTCAAACACGATGGAATCTTTTTTTTTTGCGCCGGTGGGTTGGCGCTTTTAAGAAATTTCTAATTCTTAAAATCTCTTCGTTGTCACCGTGACCTTCACACTTTTTTCTAATTGTGCAATTAGTGAGTTGTTATGGTGATAGATCATTCCGCACGAGCCCTGGAGATTATCATTGATCAACGAAAGCCTCGAGAAGATATTACATTGATACACATTAAACCATAATTTGTGGAGGATTATATTATCCCTCCCTGATTTTCATTTCAAAAATCGTCTCGAACAAATAGAAATTCTTAATAACTTGTGTTAGCAGTTCTGTCCAGCCACAGTAAACACATTGGGGCATAATGGACAAAGCTTCCATTATTCTAGGGAATATTCTTACTACTCATCTCCCTCCATTCAGAAGAAAAAAAAGAGATGGTCCCTTGGTACACCGAGAGATATATTTCAAGCCAAAGAATTCCAGGGAAACTCTGCCTACTCAGAGAACCTACCCAGTTGCATTCATGGCTAGCGCACAAGTTGATGTCATGAATTCTGAGCTGGAAGAAGATGATCTAATGGCCGATGATACGGCAATGGATGATGGCAATGCAAAGAATATTCCCACTCCTGTGCCCAGATAGAAATCAACCATAACAAATGAAACTTCCCGGCTCGGTGATGGCGGTCCCGACAACACCAAAAGGAGTTTCATAAAAGAAACTGACGATAAACGCAATAGCCATTTTTCAGTGCGAAAGTAGGAATTCCAGAGTTCCAAATTAGTTTGTTCTGGGTGGAAGAGTTTCAATGTAAAGCAATGATATGTTGATGCTCCCAGAGATATATTTCAAGACAAAAAATTATTGATTAACATCTTTGGGAATTAGGTCCAAAACTCTGATTGTTGTAAGGCATTTTTCTACTAGTCATCTCCTTCCGCCCAGAATGGACTAATTTGGGCCTCTAGAATTGAACGTGCAACCTATGCTCCTGAATTGTTTTGGACTATCCAGATGTGGTTTCAGCTAAGGGTTATTCCATTTTCCCTGCAACGTTTTTCCTCTTCTTCCTCATGGGAAGCTTCTCCAAACTATCAATTTCAGCACAGGATGATTCATCATGGAGAAAACTGTGAGGACCTTGCATACTATGGATCTTGTGCCTGTGTTTTTCGCATATACGTTCAATGTTTTGTCCCGAAGAACTGGGTCCAATTTCTAAGGATAGATGTACAATACTAGGTGTTTTTCTTATTTTTTTACATGGATTTTCTATTAAAAAATTTGCCTTCGACTCTTCATTGTTGCTTCTTTTATGTATTTAACACATGTTCTCATTGGCATGGTTCGGTGCTCTCATACTTCTTCGATATTGTGTTTACTTAGGTTATTTTTTCTAAGATGGAACATCTAACAATTATATGACAATGTACTGTGTCAATCCACCAACCTTTTATGCAAACAAGAAAAGGATTACACAGTTTCAAACCAACGTTCAATTCTATTCGTAATGTAGATAGAACATAGCAATACCAGTGTACAATGTTGCAACAAAATCATTATTAAGTTTTAATGCTAACAACTCATACTACAAGAAGTTTAATACTTGAGTTAATATGTTGCAGTCATGGAACAATGTATCAAGAACACAATTACACCCACACGTTCCAATAAAATCTAATCTTCAACAAAGCATTTGTTGGCAACTAGTAGAAAATGAATTTTAGTATTTAAGTTATATGTTACCATCATGGAAGAATGTATCAAGAACATACTTACACGCACACGTTGCAATAAAATCTAATCTTCAACAATGCATTTCCTGGCAATTAATAGAAAATGATGGTTTTGCAACAATGGGGCTTCTTTGAAACCAATTCGCGCATACGAAAAATGCCTTCCGCCTTTCTATTTTCCCACTCTTTTATTCCCTGTAGTTTCTCTTCCTGGTTACTTAATCATTTTTTTTCCCGAAAATGCCTTGTTGTGCGGCTTTCCGAATTCACGCGTTTCCAGCAACCACTTCCCCTTTCTTTAAATTGAGCATACCACATTTGCAGCACAGAAGCTATATTAAAGGGAAAATAATTTCCTCTATAGTTTTGTGTCCTCCAAACAACACCCACAGTTCCGCACTATACAAATTGACAACCGGACTTGCTGACTAGCTCGCTAATATAATGCCTCGGAGTTCTGTGATATACAAATTGATAGACGAAGCATACAATCAAGAACCAAGTAAACTCGTGGATCATATTCCTGGTTCACACTTGCACTCGTGCTCTTTTATCGTGACACTGACCGAATGCTTCCCCATTCCATACCCAGAAACTTCTTCGACTGTGAATTCCTGGTATGCAGGCTCTAGATTGGACTTCTGTTGTTCAGTGGCTTGTGAACAGTACCATCACTTCTGTGATATACAAATTTGCAACCGGCCTTAGATCATACCCTCTTCTGTATTATGGTCCACCTATCATTCCCTCTTCCGTGGTATACATTTTGCACTGAAAACTTCCGAGAAATACAACTTAACCGTCGGGTCCTTGCATATTTTGTGGAACTATTGTCACCCCCTTTTGAAGCCCATCTATCCTCTTTCCATACTTTGTCATTTCTTCAAATTTCTTTCGTGGATCATTGGTTTGGCGGGTTGAAGAAATATTCAATTCCTAGTCGTTATTTCCTATGTCCGCGCCCCTTTACAAGTAGCAGTTGCTAATTATATATAAGATCTTCTTTCTAGGTGTACAATTAGCAATTTCCCTATTCCATAGTTAGCCACTTTGTCAGAATTCCACAAATATACAAATTGGCCACTGAACTTCCCCATCGTGATCTCTTCCGTTTTACACATTTTTCACTCAAAAATTCCGATACATGAAATTTGACCATGCAACACTCGGTTGTCCTAGGTATCCCCGTAACCCTTTTTTGAATCCCATCAGACCGCTTTTCAGAGCTTTCCATTCTTTCCTTTCTCTCCGTTGTCTCTGACACCTTTTCACTTGTCTATAGTAAAAGAAAAAAAAAATTATATATATACATATCTTGTTTTTAAATATGGAATTACTGGCATTTAATTCTAACAGGTCATCATGCAAGAACCGTATAAATTGTCATTGATGGGCGAAAGGCTTGAGGAGATCTCGTATTGATGCACATTAAACCAAAATTTGTGGGGGGATTATATTATCCCTTCCGAGTGTTGATTTCAATATCATGAAATCATGTCCGCACGTCGTGGCCTTCACACGTTCATGAAACCTCCAATCCTTAATTTCTCTTCACCATACCTACCACCTTTGCATTTCTAAATATGCAATAAATAAGCTTTACTAGTAATAGTTCATCATGCACCACCCATACAGATTGGCATTAATTAGTGAAAGGCTCGAGGAGTTTTCCCATTCATAATCATTTAACCAAGATTTAGCGGAGAGTTACATTATTGGATCTAACTGTTCATTTAAACCATCATCTGCAGTAAACCAACGTTCTCATAAACTTATGGCATCATCTCGACAACAGTTCTGTGGAGATACAGTGAACATCTTTGGGCACGAGGACCAAAACTTCCAGTGGTCCAGGGCATATTCTTATTACTCAACCTCTGTCGTAGAGAACCAAGTAATTTGGACCTCTGGGATTGCTCATGCAGGCTATATCCCTAAGGTTCTTTACTGTAAGGACCTGATCTGTTGGTGCACCGATAACTTTATTTTCGAGAAAAGAATTATTCTAATGCAGGACCGCTCTTCTATTTCTTTGTCACTTCAGGTCTTCCGCCAGATGCTAAAATTGTCGGAGCCAACATTAACATTCAGAGGATAAGATTGCAAATGGTTCCTAGCACAACATAATAACGGGTTGGACCTCTTGCCCCATTTTTTGGAAAACCCACTTCTATTTCCTGAATATATTACAAGCATGCAGGTTAGTTCATTTAGAAATCCATTCCATGAAATTTCGTGGTTGTTTACAAGAATAACGAGACAGGCATCCACAACAACTGTTTCCTAGATGGCCCTTTATATTTTGTATTTCACAGTCAACGAACAAGCCATTTTTTATTGGGGCAGGTTAATTTCCCATGAAATTTGTTCCCAATTGTCAAGCTACAAAAGGGAAAAGAAATTTTATATGTTGTCCTATTTAGTTTTTTCAATAGCGCATTCCTGTCGGTTTCCACAATTATCTCTTTCCAAGAATGTCAACTGCGAATTCCACCTATTAACATTCTGGTACCAGGACTTGTGGAAGCACAAGGTTTCCCACTATTTTCATGAGGTTTTTAATGGCTTTGTGTCTGTTTTCAATGTTTTCTTGTTAGGAAAAGATGCTCCTCGCATATTTGAACAGGCAACTAGTTTTTTGGACAAGAAGGGGTCACTCGAACATTTGGATAATTACAATGTCATAAGAATTTCTGGCTCCATGAAACAACCTGCTCTCCTTCCATGTCACATTACATACATAATGTTTGTTGCAGAAGTAGCAAGTCAATAAAGCTACTGGTTCCATTTGCTCCGAAGGAAGAAAAAAAAATAGTTCATTCCTCTGCCTTGGAAAGTAGGGGAGTAGCATCTCCAACCTGAGACATGATGAAATCATAAGAGGGTTCGACCCCTATAATATTTTTCAACAACATTTACAAACACTTGGCCTCAGAGATTATTTTTTAAAAAAACACTTGTCCAAAAACAAAGACAGTGGCGACAATGGTCCTTCTTCCGATGTCGGAGACATAGACACAATGCAAAGTTGCACTAAATTGTACATGCAATAGGGGAAAGGCCCCAGTGACAAGACTGTTCAATCCTCAAATACCACTACAAAAAGTACGACATCCCAGAGTCTCACTCCAATGGCCCACCACAGCAACAAAGAAACTCATATTTCTTCAAATAGAGGAGGCGATAACAACCCTCCTCACTCTAAAATTGATAGTTCTCACAAGCTTCCAGTAAAGAAGAAGAGAAAAAAAAATGTGGGGTGGGTGGAAGAGCCAGAAATTCAGATTGAAAACATGGAACTTGACACTGATCTGGATAGCATGATCTAATTTCTTTATCATCCCGAAGATACCATCTGCCATAGTCATCCAACGGACATATCCGTTACCAAAAATTTTGACGAAAATGAATCCTTCGTGTTCCAAAGCGTTGTTTTTGATAGCGAGTCCAAAAAATTGATAATTGAGAAAAAAGATGTTAAAAATAAGAAAGGAAAATCTCGTTCAGAGATTGACCTTGCCAACATGCGGTCGTCCCAAATATGTCAACTTCACATCGCGAGTAGATAAGTACTTCATGATTCCATTGGAGGAATCGAGACCAAGAATTCCATACTGAAGGACTGGGTCAAGAAATTGGAAGACGTGTTCATTCCTATGGCATTTCTTGTCAATCCTTTGGCAATAGTCATGCTTGGAACCCCTGCAGCCAACGTAAAAGCATCCTCCACCCTGCTCACATCCTATAAAGGATGTGTGGAGAATAATATAAAAAAAGAATGGAACTGGTTACCGAGGCATGGAAAAGATCACAAACCATCACTTCCCTTGGAAACAGGGAACATAGTTTGCTAAAGCATTTGCAGGTCAAATTAAAGGATGAAGAAAAATTCTTTTTAAAAACGGTCATTCCTTTTGGCAAGATTGTCAACAATATGACAGAAACAAAAAGAAGAGAAGAAGATCTTCCATCTAAAAACCGGATCGATCAATTGAATGTGTGTTGGAAAGAAAAAGTGAAGAACCTGCATCTCATTGTTCAGTCATGTGAACAAGCCATATCGAACAAAGATAAATTATTCACAAGGTTGTCAAATATAGACTTAGCCAGGAAAACCAACAACTTCCAAGACTATGACTTAATCGCAAACTCCTTGCCCTTAACCAAATAAGAGTTTGATAAAAAGGTTTCTATGTTTAAGGCCTTGTCTCTGGAAAATTTTTACAGCATCCTTCAATTTGATCAAACTCACGTCCATGACTGGCTAGTCAAATATGCAGTACAGAACGAGGAAATTCATCAGGCTCTCTTTAATATTTCTATCAACTTCCGAGAATTAGAAAGTGATATTTTCAACATAAAAATACGGAATTATATCAACGTCACACCAATGAGAAGCTACATTGAAGAATGGCTCGAAAGGCAATTGAAACAGGCCGTCGATGAAAGACAACAGACAGTTTCCAGCATTCCAGCAGTCGTCAAGGACATCCTTGAAATCGCAGTCGTCGGCGACTCAATGAAACGACAACCGCAATCAAATAGCCAAAGCGCTCATATGTACCCTCACTGTAAAAATACTGATTGCATCCTCCTTTGTTTATCAACCTAGTTATTCTAGTTTCTTAAATAGAGATCTACAGGCAAACATTTGCACTTTTCCATTTTTTTTTTTGCAGGTATTACACTCTATCTTCTTTCCACAATCCCGTTTCTTGTACATATTTCTCTAATGGTCCGTGGGAGCCCCAATCCCATTCTACATGAAAAACGCATTGAAATTCCGTTTTATATGTAACAGACTTTAATTTTTTTGTATATTTCAAAATTTCCAGTAGTATGTAGCAAACTTTTATTTTTTGACATATTTCAAATAAAAATGTTTTCTTATCTCCTTTTAAATTTATGTTTTCATACATTCTTATCTTTCACCAGTTTGTATGACAAGTGCATTTAATTTTTTATATGTTACAAGCTTTTATTTTTTTATATATTTCAAAATAAATGGTGCTCTACAATGCAAGTGTCATTTACTTATGCCCCATGTTCACAAATGCATTTAAATTTTTATATTTCTTATCTCCTTTTAATTTTATGTCTTCATATATTTTTATCTTTCACCACTCCATATGGAAAATGCATTTAAATTTCCAAATTTATTCTTCCACTTTCAACAAATTTGTAGTTTGTTATATACTTTCATATGTTTGCTATATACTTTCAAAAAATAGATGGTTTTGTATCTGCGAAGCGTCATTTGTTTTTGCCCCATGTTCCGTGATATACATGTCGCACACAACATTTCCATCATATACATTTTGTACCAAATACTTCGTTTCATTTACAATCCGACCCCATTTTCCACAATTTATTTTCTAACCTTGTTGGCAAGGACTATGCTACCGCACATCCTTGTTATAACATGTAATATGTTATAATAACATATTACATGTAATATATTATTATAACATATTACATATAAGATTTTGTTTTTAAAAATAAATAAATTGTATTTTTTTTTAATTTGAAAAAAGAAAAAAGATACATTTTATAAATGTTAAAATAACATTTCATAAAATTTAGGAACA
>SNQJ01S0048892.1:0-22770 GCA_010110895.2 Picea sitchensis | reverse complement strand
TTAAGCATAAAGTAATGAGAAAGGACGTTGTATACCTTGGAATGATTAGATGAAATGATAGTATAAGTCAAAATGCAGGTGATGAAGGGTAAAATAATAGCAAAAAGTATGGGCAAAAAGGGTACAATATGTGGTCCTAACATACGTACGACCCAATTTTCTGCATGTGCTCAGTTTCAATTTCAAGTTGCAATTGTTCACTTTCAATTTCGGGTTCCGTGATGTCGTTATCTTGGGATTGTTGGCGGGGGACTGGGTACTCTTCTCATCGGATACTTTTCCCTGTTGTCTGTACAATTCAGTCGCTCTTTGCAATGTCTCTGCCTCACAATCGACACAAGCAGGATTGTTTTCGTCACTGTCCCTGTCTTCGGTCAGGTGTGTATCGTTAAAAGAGTTGTTGAATCCAACTGCCAATAAATTTTCTTGAAAACCCCATTAGGGTCAAACCCTTTTAGCCTTTCATCATACATTAGGTTCAATTTCTTGAAATGGTGTTCAAACTCGTCAATCTTGTTGATGTTTTTGCACACGATGTCTCTAACTTTCCAGGGCAGAGGAATGAACTATTTTTTTTTTCTTGTCGTGGAAAAAATTCAAATAGTGGTTGTATTGCCTTGCTATTTCTTCAACAAACATCTTGTCTATGATGTGGCATGGAAGGAAAGCACGATTTTCCTTAGAGCGAAAGACCATGAGGACACTGTGATTTTCATTTTCTTCAAGTGTGCCCTTCATGTTCAAAAACTTGGCTTCCTAGCCAGACATCCACGAAGCATCCTTGCCTAAAAATAAATATTTGAAAACTGAGACAAATCCATTAAAAACTTCATAAAAACATTGGGAGGCCTTGTGCCTCCATAGGGCCTCATACCAGAATGTTACTAGGTTGAATCCACAGTTTATTTTATTGGAAAGAGAAATTTTTGGAAACGGACAACAATGCACTATTGCAAAAATCAAGTAGGATGACATATAAAATTTATTTGATTATTTGAATCATGACAACTGTGAATAGATCTCAATGGAAATTAGCTTCCCCCAATCGAAAATATATTGTTCATTCACTGTGAAATACAAAATATAAATAATTATATGGGAAGTGCTTGTCGTGGATGCATGTCCCGTTATTCTTGTAAACGGCCAAGCAATTTCCCAGAATGGATTTCTAAAGGAACTTACCTGCAACCTTGTGATATCTTCAGGAACTGTTGTTGGGTCTTCGAGGAAGTCGGCTAAGATTTCCAACCCGTTATCATGCTTTTCTAGAAACTTCTTGCAGTGTTTTCCTTTGAACGCCAATGTTGGCTCGAGCAATTTTAACATCTCGTGGAAGACCTGAGGTGACAAAGAAACAGGAGAATGGTTACACAGTGGAATAATTCCTTGGCCTAGAATATATTTTTCAGCGCACCAAGATACCACCTCCTTACAGTCAAAAACCTCAAGGACGCAGCCTACATGAGCTATTCCAGAGGTCCAAATCACTTTGTTCTGGGCGGAATGGGATGAATAGTAAAAGTATGCCCTAGACCACTGGAAGTTCTGGTCCTGATGTCTAAAGATATTTACTATATCTCCAAAAAACGATTGTCGACCTGCTGCCATAAGTCTACAAGAATGTTTGTTTGCTCCAGACGATGAATGAAATGAAAAGTTTGAAGGCATAACATAACCCTGCCCAAATCTTGGTCCAATGTGTGTGAATGGGAGATGTCCTCGAGACTTTCGTTCATTAATGACAAATTGGGTGGTTGTTGCATGATGTGTTGTTAACATTAAACACTAGTAAGTGCATACATAGAAATGCGAACATGACGGATATGATAATGAGTGATTAAGCATTGTAGATTTCTTGAGCGGGCCAACATGACGACATGTGTTCGAGATAAACAATCGGAAGGAACAAAATAACTCTCCGCACATCTTGGTTTAATGCATAATAATGGGAGATCTCCTCGATTGTTTTGCTCACTAATGACAATGTTGACGGTTCCTGCATGGTCAACTGTTAGCATGAAAGGTTTCTAATTGCATAGTAAGAAAGTACAGAGGTCGCGGGTATGGGAAAAAGCAGCTTCAAAATAGGGTTACAAGGTACAATCATTGGAGGTGAGGGCGCGAGGGTCAAATTGTATGTCTCGAAATTTTTTGAGTGCAATACGCGTAACAACGAAGAGGGTATGGTAGGACAGTCCAGAGGGAAATTTGTATATCACTAGTAAGAGAATAACTAATCTATATCAGGAAGGACATGAAGTTAGTGGGGATGGAAGGCAGGGAGAGATACTTTGAAACATGTGTGAGCCATGGTAGAGTGAATCTTGTGAGTTCGAGGAGTCTACGGTGGAATTGTAGATCACAGTAGTTTTTCAGTGCACGATGTATAGCACAGAACAAGAAGAAGCAAAGTTTGAAAGCGCCAACCTGGAAACCGCAGCCATAAAATTGGCTAGTATGGAAAGGAACAACGGTCAGTCAGATTCGTCATCTGAGGATATAGATGGAGATGAAGATATGTTAGCCCACCAAGGATGGAACCCGCAATCATAAAAAAGTGACTAAGTATATAACCAGAAGGTGATAATACATGGGAGGAAGAAAAGGGAAAAATGACTAAGGAGTCCTCGGTCGAATTGTAAATCACGAAAATTTTGAGTGCAATATGTATATCATGGAACAAGAAGTAGCAGAGTTCGAAAGTGCCAACCCAGCAACTGTGGCCATAAAATTGGCTAAGTATGGAAAGGAACAACGATTGGTCGGACTCTTCATGTGACAGTATAGATGGAGATGAAGATATGTTAGCCTGCCAATGTTGGAACCCACGATTATAGAAAAGTGACTAGGTATATAACCACAAAGTGATAATACATGGGAAGAAGAAACGGGAAAAAGGAATAAGGAGTCTGTGGTGGAGCTTTAAATCACAGAAATTATGAGTGTAATATGTATATCATAGAACAAGTAGCAGCATAGTTTGAATGCATCAACCTGAAACAGTGACTATGAATTGGATATTTTGTGAACCCGTGAACAGGAGGATCCAAAATAGGCTGACAAGGTCTCCCCAGAAGACATGAGGCCCCGACGATCAAATTGTATCGCTTGAAACATTTGAATGCATAATCTATAACACAGATGAGGGGACGATGTCAGAACCCAATAGTCAATTTGTATATTGCGGACAACCAGATGTGAATTGTTTCATATCAATGTGTGCAGTTGTCACTAGTAAGAGCATAACCAATGTATATTAGGAAGGACAAGAAGTTAGTAGGGATGGAAGGCAACAACAGATACTTTGAAACATTTGTGAACCATGGTAGAGTGAATCTTGCAAGTTCGAGGAGTCCATGGTGTAATTGTAGATCATGAAAGTTTTGAGTGAAAGATGTACATCATGAAACAAGAAGAAGCAGAGTTTGAAACTGCGAACCCGACAACCATGGCCATAAAATTGGCTAAGTGTGGAAAGTGAAAGTGATTGGTCGAATTCGTCGTGTGATTATATAAATGGAGAATAAGATATGTGAACCCTTCAATGTTGGAACCCGTGATCATAGAAAGGTGACTAAGTATATAACCACAAAGCAATAATACATGGGAAGAAGAAAAGGGTAAAAGGACCAAGGAGTCTGCGGTGGAATTGTAAATCACGGAAATTTTGAATGAAATATGTATATCACAGAACAAGAAGCAGTAGAGTTTGAATGCACCAACCCGAAACAGTGACTAAGAATTGGAGATTTCGTGAGCCCGTGAACAGGAGGATCCAAAATAGGCTCACAAGGTCTCCCCATAAGACGTGAGGCCCCGACAATCATATTGTATTGTTCAGAACATTTGAATGCATAATTTGTAAGACGGAAGAGGGGACAATGTCGGAAGCTGGTAGTCAATTTCTATATTGTGGAGGGGTGGATGCAAACTATTTCGTATCAGTGTGTGCAGTTGTCACTAGTAAGAGTCACTAGTAAGAGCATAACCAATGTATATTAGGAAGGACAAGAAGTTGGTGGGGATGGAAGACAACGACAGATACTTTGAAACATTTGTGAATCGTGGTAGAGTGAAGCTTACGCGTCCAAGGAGTCTGTGGTGGAATTGTAGATCATGGAAGTTTTGGGTGCAATATGTACATCAGAGAACAAGAAGAAGCAGAGTTGGAAACCGCCAACCCGGCAACCGCGACCATAAAATTGCCTAAGTATGGAAAGCAAGAGCGGTTGGTCGGATTCATCGTGTGATTATATAGATGGAGATAAAGATATGTCAACCTGCCAACACTAGAACCCACGACCATAGAAAGGCGACCAAGTATATAACTAGAAATCCATAATACACGGGAAGAAGAAAATGGAAAAAGGACTAAGGAGTCTATGGTGGAATTGTAGATCACGGAAATTTTGAGTAGAAGATGTGAACCCGGTAGTCAATTTCTATATTGCGAAGGGCTAGATGACAACTGCTTCGTACCATTGTGTTCAGTTGTCATTAGTAAGAGCACAACCAATCTATATTAGGAACGTGAGGAAGTTACTGGGGATACTTTGAAACATTTGTGAACTGTGGTAGAACGAAGCTTGGTGCCAACCCGAAATAGTATCCAAGAGTTGGACATTTCGTGAACCTGACATCAGGAGGATCCAAAACAGGCTGACAAGGTCTCTGCAGAAGATACGAGGCCCCGACATTCAAATTGTATCGCTCCAAACATTTGAATACATAATCTGTAACACAGAAGAGCGGACGATGTCGGAATCCGGTAGTCAATTTGTATATTGCGGAGGGTGTGATGCCAACTATTTTGTACCTCTATGTCCAGTTGTCACTACTAAGAGCTAATTTAGTATTGAAAATAATGTTTTTAGATACTGTTATATAGTTGATAGGGATTACCATCTCTAAACAATGGCAATCTTCACCCCACCAACCCTGGAGTCCGTGTGTCAATTTCTATATCATGGAACTAAGAGAGTTTTTTAGAGGACACGGAACAATAGAAGTGCAATGTTAAGTCAGTGAGTATGAAGGTCCACTCGTAAATTTGTATATCGTGGAATTATGGGTGCTATTTGTAGGGCACAGAACAATGGCAACCCAATTTTGAGCCCGCCCACCCGAGAACCCACGATCCAAAAAGTGGCTAGGTATGGAATGTGCAATCCATACATGGTCTATAAAATATCATGTCCATACTTTATAGTCCCATAATACACGGGAAGAAAAAAAGGGAAAAAGGATGAAGGAGTCCACAGTGGAATTGTAGATCATGGAAATTTTGATTGGAAGATGTATATCACGAAACAACAAGCAGCAGAGTTCGAAAGTGCCAACCCGGCAGCCGCGGGCATAAAATTCACTAAGTATGAAAAGGAACAGTGGGAGATCCAATTCGCCAGGCCAACTTTGGAACCCATGATCATAGAAAGGTGATTGAGTATATAACTAGAAAGTGATAATACACGTGAACAAGACAAGGGAAAAAGGACTAGGTATCTCGCAGAAGAACATCTAGTGTTTTATTAGTACTGCAAATACTTTCAAACCCCTACTGAGTTATCACCAGTTAAGGCATAAATTGCAAATCACAGAAGCATCTTTCGTACCACTGTGTCCAGTTGTCACTAGTAAGAGCATAGTTGATGTATATCCGAAAGGACGCAAAGTTGCTAGGGATGGAAGGCAGTGACAGATACTTTGAATGAAGTTAATGTATATGAGGAACCCACGATAGAATTGTAGATCGCAGATGTTTTGAGTGAAATATGTATATAACGAAACGATAAAAATCCGAGTTCGTGAGCGTTGATGCCACAACGATGGCCATAAAACTGGCTAAGTATGGAAAGGAACAACGGTCGGTCAGATCTGTCATATGAGGATATAGATGGAGATGAAGACATGTCAGCCCGCCAACTCTGGAACCGGATACCATAGAAAGGCGACTAAGTATATATACAGAAAGAGATAATAGGTGGGAAGAAGAAAAGGCCAGTTCGTATGCACCAACCTATCAACTGCGGACATAAAATTGACTAGGTATGGAAAGGAACAGTGGTCAGTCAGATTCGTCATGTGAATATATAGATGGAGATGAAGATATTTCAGCCCGCGAACCCTACAACCACCCATCATATAAAGAAGACTAAGTATAAAACCAAAAATTCATAATGGACGAGAAAAGGAAAAGGGAAAAGGGATAAGTATTTGACAGTTGAAAAACCTTTTTTTTTCCATTTATTAATGGAAATGTTTTCGAACCCTTTCTGGGTTCTCACTAGTAAAAGAATAAACTACAGATCACTGAAGTTCTTTGGATGCAAGATGTATATGACAGAATAGGAGACATAGGTGTTGGGTACCGTGAACCCGGGGCTTGCTGGCCAAATAACTAGCTAAGTATTGGCCAAGAGAAAGGTTTGATAACTATTTCAATAATATTCATACTAATATGTATTAATGGAGAAAGTTTTCATATTTATCTAAATAGTATTCATACTAATATATATTAATGGATTGTTTTTGTTTCAAATGCAAATGATCTCCTAATTTGCAGGATGCCCTTTGGTTCGCAAATTTCGTTGAAACCATGAAAATTTTGACTGCAAGATTTATATAACGCAACAAGAAACATGAATTTGCATTGTGGTTTCAACGAGATAAACTCCTTATCATCTATTAATCTTGTACTCCTTGCAATGACATGATCAAATGTCGACTCTCCATAAACATTAATATCTAAATTAAATTAAGTGTAATCAAAATTTTGTGTGATTTAAGTAATTAAGATAGCTTCAGTCGTTCCTTTATTAATGCCAAGCTTTTTGAACGCCTGGTGAGTTATCAGTAGTTAAAGCATAAATTGCAGATCACAGAAGATCTTTGGCTGCAAGATGTATATGACAGAACAGGGAACATAGTTGTTTAATACCGCAAACCCGAACATAATTGCCTAATCTTTGTCGAAGAAGAAGTTTTTGTATTTATTCCAATAGTACTGATATTAGTATATATGCATGGATATTATCAAATAGAAGAAGTTGCAATATATGCAAGATATTGAATAGGAACATTGCGTCAACACTTGAGTTTCCTTCTAGTAACTCATTAATTAATTCTATTTATGGGACCCAAAGAATGGAAGCAGGACGGGTCCTCCAAAATAAAATTAAAACAAATAATAGAGATTGGAAAATACTATTAAAAATTAAGCCAGAATTATTCTATATTCAAATAAGATGGGTTACAAAATACAGCTGAGACTATTTTCCACAACGATTGTGATTTCGCCTGCCGCGGACCAATAAAAAATATGTACATTGATGAATCTTGTTCACGGTTTTCTTGACGTGCAAACCCTTTATTCGAAAAAAATGAGTTGAATATAGATTTTGGTTCTTGTACTTATTTGTTGCTTCCAACTACATCTATCCCAGTTTTTTGAATAGCTTGTCTCTTCTAGATATGGCCTACTTGCAATGGTTGGTTATTCAACATTCCATTCTTTATCAAGTATTAATTTCTCTCTGTCATCGAAAACTTGGGGTTTAAGGTGCTTTCCTTGTAATGTTCCTGACCCTTAACATCCGAGACAACTTAGAAATGTGATTCATGACGATTTCAAGGTGGAGGGAGTCGTTTTGTCACAATAGCTATGGGACGAAAAAAAAATTCATGTATGTTGTGACTGATATTCTCCATGTATTCGATCATCTGTTTGGTTGAAAAGACTACCTTAAGATTTGTATGTTGAGCTTCTTTGCTTTATTACAGTAAATTGGAAAAAATGTCCAACCCAGCTACAAAATGTTAATCTTTTGAGGTACATCAATTCTTCGGGCAGCACAGGTCTGGAAAGTGTATCAAATGCTACAGAACACATCCGCACAGGTCTGGCAAGTGTATCAAATGTTGCAGATCGCATCAGAATATAACGTTCCTCATAACAGTGGAAGATATGGCAGCCCACAAAAAGGTCTGGAATGTTCGGAGGTGATGTCAAATATGTGGAGTCTGTAACTACATCCACAGGAAATCAAACAAACTTTGACAAAGAACATGGTTTTCTGTCAGGTCGGTTACCACACCCACAAGTATCTCAACAAACTTTGAAATAGAAACTTTTGTAGTGATAATATGTTGTTTTATCCACCCATACAGTTTCGGTTACCCGCCTTTGGTTACATTCACAAATGGAGTAATATTTCACATCATTTACGAACATCACGGGTCATTTTGCAAGCCACGATAAGTGCGTCGCCCCCGAGGAAGACAAATTCTTGTGGGATCTACATAATTCGATACACTTGCCAAATCTATGTTGTTGGAAAAAACTATATACTTCAACGAAGAAATATTTTGCATGTGACCTGAAAATGCATTACAACTCCCAGCAAGAAAACAAATCTCCAAGCAGCCTTTTCAACCAACTAAAGCATCAAACACAGGGAGAACACCAACCAGAAGATACTTGTTCTTGTTTTTTCCTCCTCTCTGAGTTTATGTTGGATAACAAAGTTTGTTTTTTACTCAAAGCTCGCGTCACATAAAACCAATCTCTCTTCTTTCATCTAGGCCTCAATCTCATCTCTAAGTTGTCTTACATGTCCATGACCAGGAACATTAGAACGAAGGCACCATAAAGCGCAACTCTTTGATGATAGAGAGAAGTGGCAATAAGTATTTAAAAGAAATGCTAGATGATATTTCATAGATTTTGTGTTAATTCATTCTAATGACAGATGTTCTCGATATTTTTTCTTATTAATGCCAATATTTTCGAATATGTACGTTGAATAGTGACTAATAGAATGTATTAATATTCCCATATCCGAGTCTCCGAGGTGTAGGACAGTCGGTGACGGAGTGTGCTGTTAAGGCACTCTGTGATGTTAAAGTCACCAGTTCGAAACCTGCAGGGACAAAAAAATCCATCCATGTTAAGGGTTGGTGTGGCTCAGGTCGGGTGCAATCCCCTGGTGATTTTGATGTCTTAGATGCCCTTGAGTCGCGGTTTCTTAGCCATAGGTTAGTCCCACATGTCACGGACAAACTAACAAACAAAAAAAAGACATTCCCATATCCGAGTAGATTATCAAATCTAACATCTAAGCTATGCGCGATATTAAAGAGGGACATGATGTCAAGGCCTCTGTGGGTGACACGTTCGTGGACTATGATGAAGCCTTAAAGAAAACTAAAAGAGCCAAAAAAAAATTATTATTATTATTTTTTTCAAATTCAAAATGCAGGTAAAAGAAATTACCAAATCCCATAATATTCGCCTATCTATTCATTTTAATGGGAGATGTCCTCGAGATTTCTGCTTATTAAAGACAATCTTTTCGAACCTGTCTGGTCAGTTGTGACATTTGAAAGAATAATTAATGTCTATTGGGAACGGCTGAAGGTAGCAGGGATGGTTTTAAATTTTCTGAACCCGGAAAGGCGTCAACCCGCCAAACTTTGAAAACCCGACTAAGTATGGAAAGCTAGGTAGAATAGACAAACCCATTGCAGGCAGAGGCATGGTTGCAAGTTCAAGGAGTTTTAGGTTGATTTCTAGAGCACAGAAGTTTTGGGTGCAAGATGTATACACTGAGCACGACCTGTCATAGTTCGATAGAACCTATCCACAAAGTTGTGTCCATAAAACTGACTAAGTATGCAACCGAATGACGGTCGGTCGGAATGACCACCTATAGAGCGAGAAACGCAGTTTACAAGAGGAAAATAAAAGGGAGAGAACAACTATGTCATTCACACAGCAAAACCTACTCTCATAACTATGAAACCATAGCAACACATAATCCATGCAAAAAGCATCACGAACTATGAAATATAGTTTGAGGCCGACAAACTCAGGTTCAATGCGTAAGAGATACAATTTACATCGACTGCAATTTTTTTGTATGTTATTTTATCTTAATAGTATTCTATGCAGACTCCACTACAAAAGAATGTAAGAAGAGATCCAACTGTGGATGCAACATCCCAACATTGCAAACCCTAGACAAACAAGAACAAGCAACAAATAACAACCCTGTTAAGAAGCACCAAAAGGCCCAACTGTAGGCGCAGGGCCCGAACCCTGCAAAGTTGAATCAAACAACAATAAACAACATACAACAAAGAAGGAAGCAAGAAGCAACCACTCCACCAAGAATGACACAATTCCAATCGCGATTGCAGAACCCAAAATGTATAAACTGCAACAACACGAACAGGCAAGCAAGAACAACATCAACACGCAAATAAGAAATCACTGGAGATGCAAAAAGAAAGTATGAACCAGTTAACTAGGAAAACAAGAATAAGCAGCAAACAACAACCCAGTTAAGAATCACCATAAGGCCCAACTGCAGGCGTACGACCCCAAGCATGCAAAGTTGAATCAAACAACAATAAACAACATGCACCGAATAAAGAAGCAAGCAACAACCACTCCACCAGGAATGACGCAGTTCCAATTGCGATTGCGGAACCCCAAACACACAAACTGCAACAACACGAACAAACAAGCAAGAATGACAACAACATGCAAATAAGAAATCAGGGGAGATGCAAAAAAAAAACATGAACCAGTGAACCGGCAATGCCACTGAAGCATATAGATTTAAAAAACGGAAGAAAATGTATTGTAACAATCCTGTTAACCAACCATTCAACGCTACCAAGGTCGTTAGGTAAACATTTAAGTCTAACATAAATGCTCTGTAAACATTTTAGAAAATAATGGAATGTGGCAGGTCTGTGACATATCCCAAAAAAATTATTATATTTTTTGTAACAATAGTTTGAACACCAAAGAATGTATTCAAAGGCTAAACTTGGATATGCCAGCATATCAAACATTTCCATAAATTTACCTAGCATAAAATGTTAAACCAAACATTTGAACTAATGCTAGCATTAATCCACCTTCGACGAATGCATAACAAAATATATGATTCAAAAATACCATATACGATCAAATACTTTATATATGCCAACATATATAACATTGAGAATAGCGAAGCCGACAATAAGACCTCCTATCCCTTGTCCAATCAGATCATGACAAATATAGTACTTTTTTTTATATAAAAATAGATGTTTTAATTTCCCTGGTTCCAATAATAGATAATATGAAAATATTTATGATCAAAGAACAAACTATGCCTAGGGCAGGGACTATAACATTAAAGATAAGTCTCACTTCCAAGTCGAAAATTTGAAATTTTTTTAATGCCGCCAATTAAATCAAAGTCTCACTTCCACTTCAAATATTGGCAGTGATGACCCTCGACTTAAAGCCTTCCGCACCTGTTTTCTATGCTTGAGGTGGAGTGAAGGTGGAAGGTGTCAGCAATGAAAAATGGAATTGCCCATCAACCTGGAAAAAAGAAGTCGTGGAAGCATATTATTCTATATTCAGCTCCTTCACCAAGAAAGTGAGGTTTGAAGCAGCGCGTGTTTTCTATGCGACAAGATGGAGTGAAGGTGGAAGGTGTGACCAATATAAAATGAAATTGCCCATCAACCTGGAAAAATGTTTTCATGGATGCATATGATTCTATATTCAATTCCTTCACAAGGAAAGTGAGTTTTGAAGCATTGACAATCAGTTCAGGGTTCTATCTACTTAGGGTATGGTAATATCCACTTTTTCAAAAATTCTCGGAACCACATACATCATTGATTAGATTATGTCTAGAATATTATATTAATCAGTTTTTATAATAAAAAATATTATAGTTCTGTAATTGTGTGAAACAGAGCCGATTCTTATCTGCTACTTCTATAACACAAAATGGATTTTCGTCTACTATCATTTGTTTACAAACTAGGTAAGCATGGACACAAATAAATCTAGGTAAGAATAAAACATGAAATCTCTTTAAATGTGGCGTGCAATAAGATGTAGGGCGTATCTTGACATTCATAACATTCATCAGCCACGAGTTAAGTGGCTGATCTAGTTTAATAACACACCCATAACCCAATTCCATCAAATTTCAATCCTCTTCATCCCAATTGCATCTTCAACCCCAACCCAGAAGGTATTCTTCCCATATTTGCACTCCCCTTCGGTTGTTTTTCTGAATCCTGGAACTTTCCTTATACGTTTTGCTGATGTGCTTGGATTCTTAAATCCAGTCATATATCTTATAGGCTTATCCTTCATATTCTTGTTTATAAATACAAGCTTATTGTTAGAGGCCCTAGAGGTGGTTCAGTGCACATTATGGCAGGCAAAATCTCATAGTCTGATTAAGGAAACGACCAACACCACCATTTGGGAGTGCCAATTCATTGCATTTCCATCCCTTTCATTTGCATTTTCCTCCCAACGATCATCACGATGGGAAGTTCAAAGGCATCGGCAGACGATTTTCACAAGAATTCTCAAAGGAGTAGGTGGACGATTTTCACAAGGATGTTCCCAAGGGCTACGTCGCCATGTACATGGGAAGTGAAGGAGAAAAATGGCAGCGGTTTGTTATACCAACAATGTATATAAACCATCATCTGTCCCAGACACTCCTCGAAGAAGCTGAGGAGGAACATAGATTCGAGTAGAAGGGCACCATGAACATTCCTTGCCATGTCGCCCATTTCTAATCACCACCACTCTCACAGAAATGGCTTCTTCTTTCCATAATGATGATACTGAAGCTCGAATAAGTGTTGAGGCCATGGATTTACAGTCGATATTGTTAGGCAGCGGAAGCAAAACATAGCATAAAAACATAACATAAAACCATAGCATAAACGAGCAAGATCAAACATGCATTAAACCAAGAACAACAAACACACAATTGACACAGTGATTTATGTGGAAACCCAATGAGGGAAAAATCCACGGGCAATGACAGTTGGTATTCTTATTATTCAACAGAGAATTACAATAGTCAATCTAAGGCATACAATCATCCTCTCCTCACACACACTCTGCTCACTACACAGCTTGCTCTCACTCTTCACACATTGCACTCACACCTCTATGGGTATGCTCGCATATATAACATATATACACAAATTGATCATGAATAGATCACATAGTTATACTAACAGTTCATATATAGATTGCATGCATGCGCATAAACATAGTTGTATGCATGTGCATGTGACCGCATGAGGAAATTCGCTAGCATGTTTCTAGCAATCTCCACCTTGACAACAATTTACCTGATATATCATGCCCTTAATTAATTCATCATCTTTCTTACAATCCAAGAAAATCCAAACACCATCACAACTCCACAACTTCTATAACAATATTGTTACATGAACATGCCTACATGATTCATGGACCATTATGTCTCCATCAGTAACCTCTCTAAAAAACCGATGTACTTAGCCAAATCTCATAAATCATAACCTCATAACAAATCACTGCAACCATTGTAGGTGATACTTGTGCTTCTTTGCGTGAAGCACCCATTTCCATGCTCTTGACCTAGTTTTGTCATGTGTCTAGTGACAACACCAACTTCCTGTGAAATGTTGACCATTTCTTCATCGCAAAACTTCCTACTAGCATATAATACTCGAGACATATAACCCTTTTATTCTTCATCAATTAGGACATAAACCTGATGAGAACTTACAATGGAAAGCCAAAGGGATTTTACCAGTTTCACATTATTCATACTGAATTTCTTGAGTATCTTCACCACATACTTCTCTTGTGATAACCAAGCTTACCATATTTCATGTCTCTGTGTATTTCCATGCCCAAGATTTATTTTGTTGCTCACATAGACCCCATAACAAATGTCCTAACCAATTGAGCCAACTTGTTGACCTCAACCATGCTTTTGCTTGCAACAAGGATAACATATAACACCAAGATAATGAATATACCATAAACACAATGGTTATACTCACTTCTTGTAAAATTTGGCTCACCATGAAGGAATCAAACATCTTGTACCATTTGTCTAGCATGCTTTAGGTCATACAATGATTTTTGAGGTTGCAAACAAATCTCTCATTGCGATTCTGAACTAACCATTCTAGTTGTTCCATATACATCCCCTTATCCAAAAAATTCAATGTAAAATAATTTTAACATCTAATTGTACTATCACAACCAATGCTAACACAACATGAATAGAAACAATTAAAAATTGGTGAGAAACTTTCATGGAAATCAATACCTTCCAAATACCTTTCTTCTACTAGTCATGCTTTAAACCTTTCATGTTTTACTATGTTTGATTTTATAGAAGGAGATTCATCAAACATTTCATCTTTGTCCATGATGATTATGTGGGTAGTAGGATACCACAGTCTGCACCCATTAACACCATTACCATATCAAATATCTACATGTTTGATCAGGGTCCTACTTAGAAAGGTGATAGAAAAACCATAAGCATCACAACCGAATAATTTCACATTTGAGTAATTACTAGATGACCTGTTCATACCTCTTCATGAATCCTCCTGTCTTTTGCAACCGATGGTGACCGCACTACCAGATAGCATAGCCTCTTATGTCTACAACTATTGTTGCAACTTGGAATTATTAAACATGTCTATTAGATCCCAACTTCCTTGCAATACTTTCTAAGTTCCATGGATATGAAGTTACCTCCATAATATATTCTCAAACACTTGATTGACCTGCCAAGACATCAACATTTCTACAAACCCACCTTTCTAAACTGGACAAACTGCTCCACCTCAAACTTCGCATTCAAACAACCTTGAACAAATACGGACAAACCGGCCAAGTAATCCTTCACTGCTTACCTCCAATCCCATTTACAATGGAGTTCACCAAGCCTTTTATAGACTTCATTACATGCAAATCCATGAACACAATACCAAGGGATACCCAAAACACATGGACCAAAAAAACCACATGTTTTGACTTAAAAATAGATTTAACTCATAAACTCTTTCACCAAGTCAAGGCTAACTCAACATACATGCCCCCCTCACATATTCAATCTACCTAAATCTACGTATAGACTTTTCATAGGTGACCTAATAAACCAGGGGTACACATGCCTATCCAGGTCTTACAGACATATGCCCATTTACATGCAATCAATAATTTCTACAACTCCAAAGTAAATACAATTTTATTATTATTATTATTATTATTATTATTATTATTATTATTATTTCATAGTGACTCAACCATCACCGCCCTACACCTTCTATGTGAACACAGGTGGAGAGACACAATAGACAGAAAAAACTTCATCAACCATACATGTAACTAAATTTGTTTCTTTTGTTGAATCCTCCTTGGATGCCTTTTTTCTTTTCCAACAATCCTTCTTGAGATTCCCAGATTTGCCACAAAACCAATATTTTGTCTTACCCTTACTGTCTTTTGACTTAGACCTGGATGTACCTTTCTGATATTTCCCTCCTTCTATAGATCGACCTCTGACCACCATTTCTTCTATTGTTGAGGTTTCCTTACTGGGTCTTCTCCTTCACTCTTTGCTCCTTCAACTCTAAGCTATGACACCACTTGTTAGGCGACAGAAGAAAAACATAGCATAAACGAGCAAGATCAAACACACATTAAACCAAGAACAAAAAACACACAATTGACACATTGATATATGTGGAAACCCAATGAGGGAAAAAAACATAGGCAATGATAGTCAATATTCTTATTATTCAAGGGAGAATTACAATAGTCAATCTCAGGCATACAATCATCCTCTCCTCACACACACTTTGTCCACTACACAACTTTCTCTCACACTCTTCACACATTGCACTCACACCTCTATGGGTATGCTCACATATATAACATCTATCACTCAGTTACATAAACAATTCATAAATAGATTGCATGCATGTGCATTAACATAGTTCATAAACATATTGCATGCATATGCATTAACATAGTTCCATGCATGTGCATGTGACTGCATGAGGAAATTCGTTGCCATGTTTCCAACAAAGCTAGCACTCTCTATGTTTCAATTGCACTCGAAAGTGTGGATGAGCTATTGTGGGACTGTACAATAGAGATAATATTTTTCCAATGAGCTATAGATTATTTGGTTTGTGTCGGTTTTGGTTCTCAAGTTCAAACTTCATTGGAGGGGTTGAGGGTGCAAGTTATTTGTTGGGAGAATTTCACTTACCATATGGTGTCTAGACTCAGCAAAGTATGTACAATCTTATCTCTAAACTTTTCCCAATGAGGTGTAGACCAATTAATTTGTGTGGGGTTTGGTTCTAAGGTTCAAGTTTCATGGGAGGGGTTGAGGATGGGAGTCATTTTTGGGGAGAATTTCACTTCCCATGGGGCTAACCCAGGCTTATGTTGGATCTATTATGTAAAAAAATAAAATAAAAACCAATAGAGATAATTTATAACAACATCAAACAACAAAACTTTAGGGTTTTGCATATTTTCAAAAAAAAAGTTTGAAAGAGATGTTCTATATTTTGAAAATACATTAATTTATCTTACCTTAAATTGAGAGCACATCTATGATTAGGTACTTAATTTACAAAAACAAGATAAACCAAGTGGATAACAAGAGGCTCCCCAAAATTGCTTTAGACTCTAGCCAAAATCACCAACGGCTCAAGGGGGATGGCATAATGATGTCAAGTCTTGTATAAATCATTGGGCCGAGTCTTGGTTAAATCATTTGGGAATAAAAAAATAAGTCTACTAGCTTTAAAAAGAGAATCAATATAGCTAAAATTAGAACTAATTATCCTGAGGTACAAAGTGAGATTGGGGGTTGGACAATCCCCAAAACAACATCACATGAAAGAATATGTCACCTTTGTGACACCAAGAAGGTTGAAGATGAAAATATTTTTTTCCTAGAATATCCTGATTATACCCAAGATTGAAGATGAAAACAACTCTTATCCTAATTCTTTTTAGCATAGAAATAACATTATAAAGAAATCTAAGGAATCTCATTGGAAATTAATATAATAATAAATAATATTGAATACATGAATAATGAAAAATCATTTTTCATATATATATATATATATATATTTTTGGATGCAATTTAGACCAAAGTTGAACTCACATAAACATCCTCAATTGAGTCCACCAAAATGTTGTTATTTGATTTCACCAAATGTTCTTAATTAAGCAGGAAAAAAAGGGTTTTGGGTAGTCCATAAAACATCTTAAATTGAATTCATAAAAATGGCTTTCAAAAAATCTAAAGGTATTATAAGAAGCAATTAAGGATCCAAAAAAATCAATGTTTTCCTCGAAATTTGGTAGTGGTTAAATAGAAATGATGTAAATATGAAAGTTGACATAGAGAAGAGAGAATGATGGAAGTCTTGGTGGTAGAGAATGATGGAAGTCTTGGTGGTTTCACATATGTGTGTTTTTTTATAGATGTTTTTTAATTGTAAATAAAAAAGTGTTGTTATTTTAAACTAAAACAATTATCATTTGCATTAAAATAAAGTTGTGGCTTCACTATACAATGGGTCTATAGAAATTGAAAAAACAAAGTATGATATAAGGGTTTGAAGGAAACCCAACATACCTAGTCGTTGCTCTTAGTTCTTACAATTTTGTTAACATAACTAAAAATTATATAGATATAAAGCATAATAAAATGAAACAATAATTAGAATTTCTTAGAAAATACAAAGAAACTTAGATTTAGAAGAAAACATGTCTACTAAGGGTTTCTTGCTTGATGTTTATCTAAGGTTTGCCACTAAAGCTACACTTTCATATGCCATATCTCCCCAAAATTATTGAACAATTTATTCATCCTTAATAACTACTCTGATAGACCTAATGGAAATATTTGCAAAGGAGATTAGGGAATTAGAGAATCTAGCAAGACACATGATCAATTCATAGAGCATATTATGGTTTGCTACCAATTTTTCAATTTTCTTTCTTTGGTGGTCCACTATTGTTGCTAATTCAACATTCTTGGCTTTATGAGAATCAATCTAACATGACATAATGTTGCTAATATGATATGAATATTCCTCCTCTAAACCTATACATCAACACATGGAATGTATGTGCCCCTCCATGCTAAAGGATAGCAGAGAGAACTCAAATCCATCGCTAAAGGATAGCAGAGAGAACTCAAATCCATCGCTAAAGGAAGAAATCACTTGAAATCTAGATTGGAGGAAGTTAGAAAGAGAACCACCCATAGAACTACCAAAAATTGAATCCAAACCCCCTCTCACAAGAAAATAAAACCATACCCAGACTATAAGACCTTGTTTATCTTAAGGATCCAAACCAAGAAAATTGAATGGATCAGACTAACCAAGTCTACAAAGAATAGCTACAACAACCATAAACAAAAATCTCACCTACATGTGATGTGACATCCTTTTAAGTTTAATGGCCCTTTCACTAGGCCACTTGGAGAAATGAAGAGGAGGCACAGGAGGGGCCAAGTCAACTCTAGATGGATAGAATTTTTAAGTGTCTCCTTCCAATCTAGGTCACTCTATAAATAAAACGCTTCTAAACCAAACCAATCATACAAATTGAATTTAACTACAATTATCTTATATTTAAAAACAAGTCAATTCCTTATAAAAATAAAAATTGACAAATTTAATAATACATCATATTATATATTTTAAATATCTTCTATTATCTTGTAAAACCATAAATATTTAATTATAATAATGAATTGTTATTGAAAATTTATAATCAATCATTCAAACAAGCCATTTTAGAAATATTATAATATCATAATAAAGTAATAATATAAATCTGGTTATTATAAGATTGTACAATTTGAAATAATGACTTCACCTCCTTTAGAACATTTTTAAAGTGATTAGGTGTAACCATTCTTAAAATTACATATTTGTATGAATGTTGTACATACATGATTGAGATGTCGCAACATTTTAATGTTGACTGGTTGCAACAGTTATTAAAATTTATGTTATGAATTTTTTTATGAACGTTTTATAATGTAACTACATTAAAGATAAGTTTTAAAGATTTTATTATATATGTGATGTATAGTAAATTATGATGCAGCCTATGAAATCAAAGTCTCACTTCCGGGCGTGTTTTCTATACGACGAGGTGGAGTGAAGGTGGAAGGTGTGAGCAATATAAAATGAAATTGCAGCCGTGGAAACGTATTATTCTATATTCAGCGCCTTCACGAGTAAAGTGAGTTTTGAAGCATTGACAATCAATTCTGGGTTCTATCTGGTTAGAGTATAGTAATATCCACGTATAGTAATTTCAATTCTGGGTTCTATCTGGTTAGCGTATAGTAATTTCATTTCTAACTCTTGGATTCTCAATTAACATTATATCTATATTATACGAGGATGAAGGTGAATCCTGAGAAATATTCATGATTCAACATCTATTACTTATCTTTGACATTTAAAGACTAAGTTCATATCTATTTTTATTGGCTTTCATCAATTCCTTCATATGGTGTACCCTTTCACAACATAAAACCATCACAAAGTTCATGCCTATATATTCCTATCATTGTATTACCATATCCAACATCTTGACTATATAATCCTATCATTGTATTGCCATATCCATAGTCATGTTGTTGCAATATATACTACGTAGATGAAAAATCACATAATTAATACTTGAATGTAAATCTCCCAACAACTCACTGATCTTGTATAGGTTTTTTCAAGCTCATTATAAAGATAATGCATAGTTTTTTTTTTTTTTTGACACAAAATTATGTTAATGATTTTGTTTGGGATAAAAAACTTCGTTAAAATGAGTGATAACTTGTATGTTTTTTATTAAGTTTATATGAGCCTACACAAAATAGATCTTGTTAACATCACAAAATCTAGTATTGGAATTAAAACAATGAGAATTGTGATTCTATTCATTCAATTTTCTACGCCATCAATTCCTTACTCATTTGATCATTCCCCTTTCTCCAATTTTATGTATCTTTATCCATACAAGTCCTTGTTTCTAGAAACATTGGCATCAACATGACGAGACTTTAAGTGTCAAATGTTTGAGAATGCTTCTTGGATCTCTTTCCCTCTACCTCATGGCAAGCCTAAAAACAATGAAATGTACGATTTACAACCTTAATGCTTGGACCAAAATTTTTAATACTTGGGTGAGTTTTGTAAGTAAGACATGGAGAAGATAACATAATTTGTATGTTATATCTATGCAATAGGGATTACGCTCTAACATCTACTTTGTCACACATTTTTTGCATGGTTTGAGAAATTGAGCGAGCAATCAATGTCGTTAATTAAAACCACATTCTTGGTGGTTTTGCTGAGAAATTTCCTTCAACTTTTTCTTTGTATCAACCTTAGGAATATCCAAATTATAGACATCCTAGCCTACATAATAAGAAATGGTTGAAATCATGTTAGATTTGCATATTCCTAGAGCCATATAAAGCGATCAGGATCTATTCATGGCTTTTATAGTGTTTTGATAGAATTATCTCCATTCAACAAAGACCTCAAGGTCGAGGACAATTTATTCATTTTTAATGAAATCTACAACAAACATGAATCCCCTTGGTCAAGCAAGATTATGAAATACTCTATATATGAATATAATTTGTAATACTCACTTATCATATGGATGCATAGAACAAATCCTCTCTTATATGGGTGTCCATAAAAATGTTTGATTCTAACATTGTGTCTAAATATTTACATTGTCATTTAAAACACTCTGAAACTTGCTCAAAGAAAAGAATTATGGCTTGGTGTTTATGATTTTTATTTTTTATTTATAATATACATATAATCCATAACAATATTACACTTACAATTACAATGTATGATTATTATTTTTTTTTATTGAAATAATAACTTATGTATTTGGTGGTTTTGTTAACTTTTAACATTATAAAAAATTGAAAGGAAAATATTTTATTGAAAATAATTTTTATTTTGAAATGTATACTTAGTTTACCCTTATCAATTGAAATACAACTATTTTTTGAACTTTTCATCATGGAAGAGTTGGATGAAAATATACCCTTCAACTTGAAATGAAGAGGAAGCCTTCAAATTCGATACTGCTCCAAGCATAAAAAAAGTCATATAGTAACTATGTCGATCAAGTTTCGTTCAACCTAAGTGACATGACACTACACTTTTCATTCCATTTGGATTTCAAAAAATCTAACATTGTCCCACTTAGTAATGTACCATTACATATATTGTAGAAATAGTACCAAGACTTACATATTGTCCTCGTAGACGAAGCTTACTTGATTCTAATATATTCACTACTACATTTGGTGTTAGAAACAATGTTTATGGTCTCAAAATTGAGAAAAAAGCACGCACCAACACCACTTTATTGATACTTCTAGACATTGTATAACAATGTCGAGGTTGGAAACTTTACTTTGTGTTTAGATATTGAACTAAAATTTTAATTTGGAATAATTATTGACTAAACATTGGCATCTGAAGTGTCATATTATCCACATTTATACATCAATATATCGATGTATAAATGTCAATTTTATTGCATTAACTTTATTTTGAATTAGGGATGGATTTCATTAAATTCAACTTTTGTTTCAGTGATATAAAGTTGGCATAAATGTATGCAAACAAGTAAACTAGATTCTTACTTTGGAAGAATGTTTTACTAAACCTCATTTTATCAATGTCCAAAGTGTCTTTTATCAATGTTTATACACTCGTATATCAACATCTAAAATCCAATTTTATTGCATTATTATCATTTTGATGTAGTGATGGGTTGCATTAAATTCAACTTCAACAAATTGTATAAACCCAATGGAAATGAATGCAAACGATCAACATTGACAAGTTCAACAAACTATAAATTGTATAAATTTCCATAAAAACTAATAAAAAAATGAGATTAAATTATAATTAGATTGAAATCTACATCTCCACATTTGTTTGTTATGAAAATAGAACATGATAAAATAAAAACAAATGTTAGATACATGGAGAAATATTTAGCAAAGAAACATCAATTGTCATGTCTTTCTAGACTACATCAACAAAGTCTGCACTAATCTTACATCATCACCAAAAATATATAACAACATTTTGGCCAATAATGGCTTTTCCATTAACAAAAAGTGAACTTGCAATGTCAAGAAAATTTCCCTTTTAAATGAAGGAAAGTGTCCCCTTTATGTACAAAATGGGGTAACTCTAACCTCCCATGTGACCCTTCGTCTCCCTACACTATTTTTCTCTTGGCCTCACATGGTTTCATCCTCATTCTAGAAATAGATAATGAGGATATATAGAAATATTTGAATTACACTGTATTCTCCATCCTTGATCATTTGCAATTAAAGATTTTTCCTTTAGGGTTTATAGGTATGGGTTATATTATTTTATTATTTATCTTTCCCTTTAATATTTTCTTCATGTGAATATGTAAGATTATTTTATTGCTTCACAATGTGTACCCTTTATTATTCATTGTTTATAGGGTCGATTGATAGGGTGGGAATTGTTCCCCATGGACATTTGAAATAGATCCTCCAATTGAAAAAAAATGTAATGTTGCAATCTTGCATAATTGGAAGTATTTATGTAAACATGACTCTTGGGCTCTTTAGTCTTATCTTACATAGAATTAATCTCTTCCTTGTCCTTCCTCTGATTTGTCCTTAACCTTTTAAAACAGTGTAGAAGGTTTTGCATGTCATTCATTTTAACAACACACGTCAATGAGGTTGGAAAATAAACTATATGCTTCAAAATTGACACTTCAATTAAATTCAAAGGTATTTATACTCCCAAGGCAAGTTATAAGACTCAATATGATGGTCATTTTCTTACATA
>SNQJ01S0048891.1:0-39764 GCA_010110895.2 Picea sitchensis | reverse complement strand
ATCGGAAAAAAGAAATTTTGGTAGATTCTCACTTCAGTGTGTATCCCTCAGTCTCAAATTCGTTAAGCATTTTTCGGATTCAAAACCCGAGTTCGTATGCTCAAGATATCCATGTTTTTGTCTAACTATCCAAAAAACGTCTTTTTACATGGGTAACATAACTAAGATCTTCTTGGTTCCATTCTTAATGCTTAAGACTAAACAACATTTTCTTGGTTCCACTCTTCCGTACATAGTCTCGCTTCTGAATTTCTTGTTTCCATATCCCCACATTTATTGTTTCTATCACTCACCAGGTCATTTTCCTTAGTCTCATTTATTTTTACGGTGCATACTTGCACTCCTTTCTTCCCCTCCTTACCTCCACACACCTTATCCTTGCTCCACATTCCCTTACTCCATTCCCTCTCTATTCATTCCTCCCCACTCACCCATACTTAACCACTTTTCAAAGTTTTCGAACCTACTCCCTTTATCCCTTAGCCTCACCCCGCATTGCACTCCCTTACCCCCTCTTCACTCCCTTACTCCCCACTCATTCACGCTTAAAATCTCATCATTATTTCAAACATCTGGACCTCCTTCCTCACTACACTCCTCCCTCACTCTACATTCCCTCCCTTATTTCTCCTTCCTCGGTGCTCACCTCCCTCCCTCCTTCCACACTCTCGTCCCTCTCCCATTTCTCCAACACTTAACCATATTTTATAATATTTTACTCATGCAATCACATTATGACACATGTCAGTGCATTATTTTTTGCACATGGTATCCAATGAGAACAATACACATGGAAACCTATGAAGGGATGACACATGGTAGACATATGGCACCATACAACTTGTAACATGTTGCAACAAATGGTGATATTACATATGGAAAATTATTGACCTTTCGCATATTATTGACCTATCATGTGAAGACACATGGAGAAATTTTTACTGCTCCCTCACTACACTCCTCCCTCACTCTACATTCCCTCCCTTATTTCTCCTTTCTCAATTCTCACCTCCCTCCCTCCTTCCACACTCTCTTCCCTCTCCCATTTCTCCAACACTTAACCATATTTCCTAAGATTTTACTCATGCAACCACATTATGACACATGGCAATGCATTATTTCTTTCACATGGTATCCAATGAGAATGATACACATGGAAACCTATGGAGGGATGACACATGGTAGACATATGGCACCACACAACTTGTAACATGTGGAAACAAATGGTGATATTAAATATGAAATATTATTGACCTTTCGTGTATTATTGACCTATCACGCGAAGACACATGGAGAAATTTGTACTGCTGACTCATCATGTTGGTTGGGCATGAGGTCGAAGTTGTCAAAGACACTCATCATGTTGGATGGGCATGAGGTGGAAGTTGACGAAGACACTCATCATGTTGGATGAGCATGAGGTGGAAGTTGACGAAGACGCATGGAGAAATTTGTATTGCTGACTTATCATATTAGCTACGCATGAGGTGGAAGTTGACTGGGAATTTAAAATATTAATTAATTTATTAATTTCTAAGGGAAGGTCAAATTCTAAAGTCTCCAAAGTCTCTACTTTGTCTCCTCTTAACTCAAATTAGGTGGATGATACACTTTTTTATATATACCATTAATTCTCCAAGAGTCACATGCATGTGCGATTAACCTTTTGTAAACAAAATTCAAATTTCTAAAGGATGGAGGTGAGTTAAAATCAAGGGCCCAGATCGATCGGTGAAGATCGATGAACTGTTATTGAGCGTTAATCCTCTGAAGGCCATATCTTGAGATCTAAGAGTCATATTTGGGAAAACGTTATCTCGTTTGAAAGGAAATTCAATGAGGAATATGATGGAATATGTTTTAAGGGATGAAGTTGGCCATGTTTCGCTCATAAATTGAAAGAACAATCATCTTTATCTTTATGGTTTGATTATAGATATGCTTGGAACCCCAACTTCTCGAGGTCATATATTGAGTTTCAGAACTCCAGATTGTGCTCAAGAGGACTCGTTGGAAAGTAGAAACAATGAAGATTGTATATAAAATGTTTTCAATGGATTAAAAGGAAAACATGTTACTCGTAAAATTAAAACATAGTCCTCTTTTGTTAAAGGTGGGTAAATTGAAAGGTTGAAAATACAGTTAATTAAAAAACCTTTATTAAAAGAATAAGTGGGCCCTACTTGGAGATAAGAATTTCAATGACAAAATTTATTAATGAGAATAAAATGAAACATTAGTTAAAGGTGTTTTACTCGAAAAGGATTCATGGAAATTTCTAGAAAGGAAAACCATAACTACTTCAAGAACATAGAAAGAAACTTTTAAAAGGACAAAAGAAGGAATTATCAAGAGGTTGGAAGTCAGAAGTTTATACAGTGATGAAGAGTCTACAAGAAGAAAATATCTATATTTCTCATATTAATTGGACTGGCCTGCTAAATCTTGTCTCTCTACATCTTCTTCTCTTATGTTTCTTTCAATCAAATCTTTCATGTATTTTCAGAAAAACATGAAGATTTGGGCCTGAGGAATTCTTTCTCAAAAGTATTAAGTCATCTTGTAAACTTTTATGTGCAGAGGAACAAGATACCTCATTGTAAAAAGGAAATTGTAGTTTAATCAGAGTTTATCAATTTTTCATTGAGATTTTTGAGTCTGTTGAGACAACTTTATTTTTCTAAGAGGGTTAAATTTATTACATGTCGGATATTATTATTGATTCCTCTACATAGAGGTATTTTGGGGCATAAATTTAATCACCTCTCAAGACTTGATATTTTGAGTGTGATATGTTTAAAGTGTTCCTATCATATTCTTTATTGAGTTTTGATGATGCACTCTTCTAACGTTCTTTGATGACATGTCCATCTTTGTTTTTTCCATTCCTATTACAAAGTCATAGAAGATTCAAGGTTCAATTTATCTTACAAGAAATAAAGAATGTCGTTTCAATGGAGACTCCAAAACCTTGTTGTAATATTCCAGATATAAAATAGTACGAAAAACATAAATAATTAGCTAGAAATGGAAGATAAACAACGATATAACTAGAACAATAGCACAATAATACCAGAATAACACCATAAAGAGCACTTTGATTACTGAGAGAAATGTTCATTTGCCTCTTCGAGGGGCAACCTCTAGCAGAGCATATCTCTATTACAATAATATCCAAGACAAAACTTCTCATACCCACAACTCCTATTTATACTAAATATGTCTATCAAAAGAGCAATCTAGAGGAAGATCCTTCTAGAAGTGGAATCTTCTATTAGGTCTTCTCACATTTGACTTATTCTTCCTTATTGATATGACTTATTAATATTGACCTTTATTACATGGAAATATATTATTCTACCTACGTGATGGGTTAGGTCCCTAACATGTTCTCCCCCTTAAAAGAAACCTTGTCCTCAAGGCTTGACATGATGAAATTGTTGCAGAATGGTAGTTAGTTCCCAAATGGCATCTATTGGAGTTGTATCTTTTCACTGGACTAAAATTTTTTTGATGGTTCGGCGAAGAAGACGATGCTCAAGCTGTTCCAAAACTACTTGTGGATATAGCCAAATGGATCCTTCTTCATCCAACTCAGGAAGGTTGTTTTGAGTTTGGCACTTAGTTCCAATCACCTTCTTTAAGCAGGAAACATGAAAAATAGGATGGAGCTTAGAATGACTGGGAAAATCTAACTGATAGGCCACCTATCCCACATGCTTGAAAATGATATAAGGACGATAAAATTTGGGTGCCAGTTTCTAACAATGGTCAGACTTGAGGTAATTTTTCCTGTAAGTTTGTAGTCGAAGAAAAACTTGATATCATTCTACAAATTGACGTTCAAAGTGACCTTGATATTCTTGTTTCTTCATGTGATTCTAGGCCATGACCAAATTCTCTTTGAGGGTATAGAGAATAGCCTCTTGCACTGTAAGCATTTCGTCAACTGCCTGGACCTTTGAGACACCTGGAAAGGATGAGAGAATTGAAGGTGGATTTTGTCCATATATCACTTCAAAAGGATTCATGCTGGTAGTTGTATGGTAATAATTGTTGTACCACCATTCAACTAGTGGTAACCATTGAACCCACTGATTTTTCCATTCTAATGCAAAACACCTCAAATATGTTTCCAAACACTTGTTCACAACTTCAGTTTGAGAATCATTATGGGGATGATAAGTTGTGCTGAGATGCAATTGGGTTCCTTGTAGCTTCAACAATTATTGACAAAAATTGTTGGTGAAAGTTGGGTCACGATCAGAAACAATAGAATGGGGCATGCCATGAAGATTGAAGACATAATCCATGAAGCACTAAGCTAGAGTGGAGGTTGTAAATGGGTATTGAAGAGCACATAAATGAACAGACTTGGAAAGACGATCAACTACCACCATGATGAACGATTTATTTCCCAATTTAGGTAAGCCTACAATAAAATCCATAGATATATCCTGCCAAATAACAAGTGGAATCGGAAGTGGTTGTAGTGTGCCAAGATATTTGACTGTTTCTCCCTTGTTGTGTTGACAAACATCACATTCATCCACAAAATTTTGAACGTCCTATTTCATACCATCTAAGAAAAAAGAACGTTTGACCCAGTCATAGGTTTTGGTAAGCCCAGAGTGTCGAGTGGTGGGTGTAGCACGAAGCTCAGAAAGTACCGTGGATTTAAGTTTTGAATGTTTACTTAAATAAAAACAACCTTTGTATTGAAGGTCATCATTGAGCCAAGAGTAACCTAGGGAGACTATACAATTAGCTTGAAATTGTTGTATCAAATGCAAACTTTTGGGATAATGTAGCCATTCTTGGAAAACAACTTGGAGCCAATCTGGTACAATGAAGGACAGAGAAAAAAGGGACCCTTCATCTTCATATTTTCTGGAAAGTGCATCACCAACTATATTGTCTTTTCCTTTCTTGTAAATGATCTCATAATCATATCAAAAGAGCTTAGTCACTCATTTTTGTTTCTCTGGGAAGGAAAGGAATTGTTCCAGAAAATACTTGAGGCTTTGATGATCTGTATTAATTTGGAAGCATTTCCCCAATAGATAGGGGAGCCAAAGATCCAAGACATGCAGAATATCCAACATTTCCTTTTCATATATTCATTTTCCCAAATGTCGCTTTGATAGTTGTTTGCTGGTAAAGGCCAAAGGACAACCCTTTTGCATAAGGACTGCACCAATTCCTTTTCCGGAAGCATCACATTCCAGGACAAAGGTCTTTGTGAAATTGGGAAGGGATAGGACTAGAGTGGTGCACATGGCCATATTCAAGGTTTGAAAAGCCTAAGCAGTTGTTGGAGTCCAAGTGAAAGAATTTGTTTTAAGGAGAGAAATGAGAGGTACCACGGTATTTCCATAATTATTAGAAAACTTGCGATAATAAAATGTTAAACCCAGAAATCCATGAAAGCTTTTGAGAGTCTTTAGGTGAGGCCAATATTGCATAGCTTCAATATTTTTAGGATCCACCCTGACACCAACCTTGCCAACAATATGACCCAAGTACTAGACTTTCGAGGTGCCAAAACAACATTTAGATTGTTTAAGTAAACGTTGGTTCTGAGAGAGTAGATGGAGAAATCGATCCACATGATCTAGATGGGTTATCCAAGTTTTACTATAGATGAGGATATCATCAAATAAAACTAAGACAAAATGATGGAGAAAAGGACGGACGACATGATTCATGAGGCTTTGGAAAGTGGAGGGAGCATTACACAAGCCAAAGGGCATGACCAAAAACTCATAATGGCCCTCATAAGTTCTAAATGCAGTCTTAGGAATGTCTACCTCTTTCATACAGATCTGGTGATAGCCAAAATGAAGATCAAGTTTAGTAAAGAACTAGGGACCACTCAATTCATCCAAGAGGTCATAAATGACAAGAATGGGAAAATTGTCTTTAATGGTGACTTTGTTGAGGGCTTTAAAGTAAGGACAAATCCGCCAAGAACCTTATTTATTAAGGACCATGACTAGAGGAAAAGAGTAGGGGACCTTACTAGGGCGGATAACACATGCGTTGAGCAATTCTTGAACAATTTTCTCAATTTCATTTTTTTGGGAAAATGGATGACAATAAGGACAAATATTGGGAGGAAGGATTCCTAGGACAAGGGGAATGGAATGATCATGAACACCACGGGAAGGAGGGTTTCCCTAGTGAGTGGGAAAAAACCACTTGATGTTTAGAGAGGATGGATTGGAGGTCCTGCGACACAGAGGGTGTCTCAGTGGCTTGTATGGAATTGAGTTGGGAAATAATTCCAGAATGACCTTTTTTAGCATCTTTTCCATGCGATGGGAACTGATGATCTCCTTGGAACCAACGTTGATGGCTTGGAACTTATATTGTTGGCCCTCCTGGTTGAATTGCATGGTTAATTCCTTAAAATCCATGAGAATGGGACCCAAAGTCCTTAGCCATTTTGCACCTAACACAATGTCACAACCACCCATGTTGATAGAAAACATATGAGATTTTATGTGGTACTCACCAATTTGGATATGCACATTTTCACAACGCACTCCACAATTCATGGACCCGCCATTGGTAATCATGATTTGAAAATTATTGACGACACTAATATAGCAATTAGTTTCTTGGGAAATGAAGTGATGAATGAAATTATGGGTGCTTCCACTATCAACAAGAATGATGACCTTCCTATACTTAATGTAACCA
This sequence comes from Picea sitchensis, assembly GCA_010110895.2. NCBI lineage: Eukaryota > Viridiplantae > Streptophyta > Pinopsida > Pinales > Pinaceae > Picea > Picea sitchensis. The sequence continues at coordinate 33,059 of SNQJ01S0048891.1, read as the reverse complement.
ATTAGCTTAAGGGTTTGGGGAGAACAGAAGCCAGTGAGATAATTTAGGGAAATGACTGGTTCTACTTCGGGAGGGTCTGAGGGAGGGGTCATGTTAGTGGGTTCAGGTGACACACATGCAAGGGGAGCCTCAACATCATCTTCTCAAACATCCTCCAAGATGTCCATAAAAATACTGTGTTCCTTACACTTGTTCCCAAGAAAATATTTTTCATCACAATTATAACAAAGGCCTTTGAGTTTTCGCTCATCCATTTCAGCCCTGGTCAATTTCTAGATATTTAGTGGAGTAGAAGGAGGAGTGGGAGTGGTTTGTTTAGGGAAAGGAATAAAGGATGGTTTTCGGTTTTGAGAAGAGACAACATGTTGTTCCTCCTTATCTCTTTTAGTAGCATCCACCCAACTTTGAGGCCAAGCCATGAGGACATGGGCAAAAATCTTATCCTTGAGGCCATTGATAAAACATTCTCAGAAAAAAGCATCATAAATGCCCTATGTACGAAAACCCAATCGCTCAAAATTGGTTATAAAGTCTTCCACTGTGCCATATTTTTTCAACTTTGTCAAACAACCTAAATGGTTGGTGTCAGTGTCAAAGAATTCATAAAGCTCTGTCACAAAGTGTGTCCAAGCCACATACCCTTAGTGGAAGTTTTTTCTCCATTGCCACCATTGCCAATGTTCTTGATCTATATGGAGAACACCATACCAGAGTTTGGCCAACTCATCCATAATTCCATACAAAGAGAAATAATTTTCCATTTGAGTTACCCAACCAGTGGGATCTGAACCATCAAATTTGGTCACATCCACATGTGGAAGGCATAGGCCACACTGAAGGTGATGGGGATGAAAGTTCTGGGAATGAGAGGAAGTTTCACCTTTGGATTGCAAAGGTGGGTCAAATGAGGGAAGATATACATGGATATGCATCATGGCGCAAATCATCGTACTGAAGGATTCAAGATGGGTAGAAAGGTATTGTTTGAGGCCTTGTTTGAGGTCCTCTATTTTGGCAGTGATGGAGGAATGCATGTTTTTATTGATGGTGGAAATATTGGCATTGATTTGTCTCACTTGATGTTCGGTTTCTATGAAATTAGAGTGCAAGGAATTGAAGAAATCTTCCAAGTCTTGGCTATGGGTGTGAACCATGATGAAGAGGCAACACAAAAAGGGGTAGGTGGGACCACACAGAAAATGGGTTATGGGTGAAGTGTATCACAACGATCAGGTCAACGAGTTGAATCCAATGACGTGAATCCTAAATAAGGGTGTTGAAAAGGGGTTGGGTCCATGAGAAAAACAAATTTGCTAAAAAATGATAGGTATGGCTGTGATAAGTGCGAAGAGAGACATCCAACAAGATAGGTCTCAAATAATGGTGCCAACAATATCCATACTTTGTTTTTTACGCCTGTGGAGTTATACTCTGATCTAAAGAATATTGCAGTGATGAAATGCCCAAATTTTTAACAGGAAGAAATGTGTAGTAATTTCATAACCCAAATGCAGGAGACACAATTGCGCAGCAATAGATCTTATATGTTTTGTTTTTGTTTCCGTCCCAAGGGTTAGGGTATTCAATATTTCTACAAACAATGGTTTTCCCTGTGTTATAGCTCTCTGATATACGTGCAGGGTCCAAAAGTAGTACTCGACCCAATATCTCAGGGCACCAATGAAGGAGGATAGACCATGCCCTTAACGGTACTATCCGACTACCCAGGTACTAGAGATTATCTTCCCAAGTGTTGATATTGGTGGCACTATAGTAGTGAGGTGGTCGATCAGTTTATCTATGGAGGGCTTCAAGATATCTAGGTCAATCTATATACAGGTGTTGTTTGATGCACTACCACTCAAAAGGGTACCAACACGGGTGGCCAACAAATGTGCGCTTAAGTACCACTTGTATTTCCTGTGTGTATGAATCCCCAGTCGTGGGTTTGTGCACGTAACAACAGATATTTGTAGCTTAAAGATGTCGAAATATGTCTCTACCTTGAAAAAAAAATTAACCGAGAATTTTTTGTCGAGGAAGGTGCTCTGATACCACTTGTAATATTCCATATATAAAATATTATGCATAACATAAATAATTATCTAGAAATGGTAGATAAACAATGATATAACAAGAACAACACCACAATAATACCAGAATAACACTAGAAAGAGCACTTTGATTACTGAGAGCAATGTTCACTTTCCTCTTCGAGGGGGAAACCTCCAGCAGAGCAGAGCTCTATTACAATAATATCCAAGACAAAACTTCTCATATCCTTGACTCCTATTTATACTAAATATATCTATCAAAAGAAAAATCTAGAGGAATATCATTCTAGAAGTGGAAGCTTCTATTAGGTCTTCTTACATTTGACTTATTCTTCCTTATTGCTAGGCCTTATTAATATTGACATTAATTACATGGAAATATATTATTCTACCTACGTGAGGGGTTAGGTCCCTAACACTTGTAGACACAAATCTCTGTTGATACACTTTATCTTATATTTTCTTCAAATGATCTGATGTGTATCTGTATCCCCGTATATAAAAGTTTTACATTTGTATATATTACATTTCTTGGAAGATCTCTTGGGGTTTTCTCTTTAGCGTTCACCCTTTACATTCATTGTAAAACCATACAAAGAATCTTCCAATATTTCATCCAAAGAGGTGTACCACCTCTCTAAAAACATAGGGGGATTCATTTCCTTGTGAGTTTGACCTTAAGGCTGTAAAATAGTCTTTTAGATCAACATATGGGTATAGGTGGGGAAGTGTATCACAACGATCAGGGCAACTATTTGAATCCAATGAGGTAAATCCTAAATAAGGGTGTTGAAAAGGTGTTGGGTCCACGAGAAATTTTTTTTTGCTGGCAAATGATAGGTATGAATGCGATAAGGGCGAAGAGAGACATCCAACAAGATAGGTCTCAAATAATGGTGCCAACAGGATCCAGACTTTTGTTTTTTCTCCTACGGAGTTATACTCTGATATGAAGAATATTGCAGTGATGAAATGCCCAAATTTTTAACAGGAAGAAATGTGTAGTAATTTCACAACCTGAATGCAGGAGACACAATTGTGCAACAATAGATCTTATATGTTTTGTTTTTTTTTCCATCCCAAGGATAGGGTATTCAAGGGTTCTACAAACAAGGGTTTTCCCTATGTTATATCTCTCTGATATACGTGCAGGGTCCAACAGTAGTACTCGACCCAATATCTCAGGGCAGCAACGAAGGAGGCTAGACCATGCCCTTAACCGTACTACCCGACTACCCAAGTACTAGAGATTATCTTCCCAAGTGTTGATATTGGTGGAACTATAGCATTGAGGTGCCTGATCGGTTTATCTATGGAGGGTGTCAAGATATCTAGGTCGATGTGTATACAGGTGTTGTTTGATGCTCTACCACTTGAAAGGGTACCAACATGGGTTACATGGGTGGCCAACAGATGTACGCTTAAGTAACACTTGTATGTCCTGTGTGTATGAATCCCAAGTCATGGGTTTATGCACATAACAACAGGTCTCTGTAGCTTAAAGATGTCGGAATATGTCTCTACCTTGAAAAACAAATTAACCCACAATTTTTTGTTGAGGAAGGTGCTCTGATACCACTTGTAATATTCCATATATAAAATAGTATGCAGATCAAAAATAATTATCTATAAATGGTATATAAACAATGATATAACGAGAACAACACCACAATAATACCAAAATAATACCAGAATAACACCAGAAAGAGCACTTTGATTACTGAGAGCAATGTTCACTTTCCTCTTCGAGGGGGTAACCTCTAGCAGAGCAGAGCTCTATTACAATAATATCCAAGACAAAACTTCTCATACCCTTGAATCCTATTTATACTAAATCTATCTATCAAAATAAAAATCTAGAGGAAGATTATTCTAGAAGTGGAAGCTTCTATTAGGTCTTCTTATATTTGACTTATTCTTCCTTATTGCTAGGCCTTATTAATATTGACATTTATTACATGGAAATATATTATTCTACCTATCTAAGGGGTTAGGTTCCTAACACTTGTAGACACAAATCTTTGTTGATACACTTTATCTTATATTTTCTTCAAATGATCTAATGTGTATCTGTATCCCTATATATAAAGGTCTTACATTTGTATATATTAGATTTCTTGGAATATATCTTGGGGGTTTCTCTTTAGCATTCACCCTTTACATTCATTGCAAAAACATACAAAGAATCTTCCAATATTTCATCCAAAGAGGTATACCACCTCTCTAAAAACATAGGGGGATTCATTTCCTCATGAGGTTGACCTTAAGGCCCTAAAACAGTCTTTTAGATCAACATATGGCTATAGGCAGGGAAATCCAAGAGGAAGTGTTTTTCATATTCTATCCTCTTAGTGTCACAAAGGTGACAGATTCTCTCATCCCGTGGTGTTTGGGGAGTTTTCCAACACCCAATTTCACTATAATGTTTCTCACATTTAAATAGTTGTGACATTTAAAATTTAAAGTTAAAATTGTGTTATTAATAATTAGATTATAATTTTTATTTGTAAACATAAATTTAAAATAAAAATAAATATAAAATAGTAATAATACACACACACACACACACACACACACCCTATCCTCATCCCTCACATACACAAGCTATTGAATTTAGCAATCAAGCAGGGATTCCCTAAACCTTGGACACAAAGCCTCATTGCTCCTATTTTTAAAAATGGCGATAGAAACATTCCCTCTAAAACAAGACCATTATGATTAGCCTGATTTTAGCCAAGCTTTATGAAATTATTTTGGAAAAGAAGATTAGCCTTTGGCTAGAAAGTCACGGTAAAAGAGCTAAAGGTCAGGCCGAGTTTAGGAGATATCATTCAACTGTGGACGATCTGGTTACCTTTAATATCATTACAGAGGAGTTCTGCAATACTAAATCCAATCTTTTTTGTTGTTTTGTTGACTTTAGAAAATATTTTGACATGGTTCCTAGGAAAAAACTTTGGAATAGGTTAGAAGAGATAAACGTTCCTTTCGAGTTGAGGATTGTTGCAATAAGGTTGTATGAGCACGTTATTTCCAATTTTAAGAAAACTGAGGGTTGGTCAAAACAGATTAACTACATTATTGGAGTCAAGAAAGGTTGTCCCTTGTCCCCTACCTTTTTTGACATATACATTGACAAGTTAGAATATTGATTGGAAGAATAAGGATGTGCCAACCCTACTCTCACAGGTATAGTCATCAATCTTCTTATTTATGTTGATGATATATTTCTTATTTCAAGGATCCCCCACGATCTTGAAAACCAACTAAGAATACTCAAGGATGTTTTCTCCAATATGGGTATGACTGTTAATACTGACAAGATGAAGGTCATGATTATTAAATCCAATAATATCACTTATGATACCTTTGTATATGAAAACAACAACTTGGAGGAGGATACTTCATAAAAATATCTTGGAATCCATATTCACCACAACCTCAAATTGAATTATAAAATTGAGAAAAGGATTATTGGGGGATGGAAAGCTTATTATGGTGTTGAAAACAATTGTAAATCAACTGATCTTTGGATATGTGATAAGAAGAAACTCCTCTTTGAGACTCTTGTTATAATTATTATTATATATGGATGTGAAGTCTGGGGATGAGGTATCTCTCATGAATACTAGAGAAAGATAGAGAATATCCAAAAAAAAATTATAACCTATAATATCAAAATTAAAGGAAATTCACCCTATCCTATCCTCTTATTAGAGGAAATTCTTTCCCCCATTGAGAGTGTGGCTATCACTAGATGCCTAATGTATAATAACAAGTTAAACAACATGGAAGACAAGAGGCTTCCTAAAATTGCTTCAAAAAATAATCGTAACCACCTTCAACTCAAGCGAGGATGGCATAAAGATGCCCATTCTTGGCTAAGCTATTTGGAAATCATGGAAGACACCATTTTGCAAAATTAGGATACTATTAAAAATATCATTAAATCAAAATTTAAGGAGAAAAAATGGTGTGATAAAGAGTTAGAGGGAAAAATAAAATTAAGGTATTATAAGGATGTAATCAACCATAATCTAGAAGATCAAAAGTATGTCTCTATTTTGACAAGTGTAAATAAAAAAATAATCCTCTCTAAGATAAGAAAAAAATCTCACAAGCTCCATAGTGAAATTGGGCATTGGTCAATTCCTAAAAGGACATGGGGTGAAAGATAAATAAAAAATAATCATTGCTAAGATAAAAAAAAATCTCACAAATTAAAAAAAAAAAAAAAAAAAAAAAAAAAAAAAAAAAAAGAGTGTGTCACCTTTGTGACACTAATAAGGTTAGAATATTAAAAATCACTTTTAGATTGTCCAGCCTATTCCAATATTAGATCTCACTTAAAATCTTTGTCACACTACCAACTTCCCTAACCTTCAACAAAATTAAGGGTGAGGTTAAAGTTTCTCTTAATGCCTTTCAAGCACGGAAACAAAATTATAAAGATATGCAAGTAATCCCTTACCCTCTTGAGGTTTGATAGACCTCTCAGTGGATGTTCCTCATCATCAAATTAGAAAGGAAAAAATGCTCAACACTCTCAAATAAATTAATATATTATATAAATAATATTGTTAATAAAATGATGGATACAACATAGCGTTAATGCATTGGATCCAATTAGAACTCCACAGTTAAACGTGATCGTTCTAAAGTATTACTGAGACGAGTGACCACCTGAGGTTCCATGCTTTGTCCACTGATGGGTTATGGTTGGGAGGAATGTATAATACCATCCTCACCTGGGTTCACAGTTCCCATGAATTGTTTCACTTTCTTCTCATTTTTATCTAATTTTATTTTAATTTAAAAAACACCCATAATATTTTCAAGTTCTACATTACAAGGATTTGGTAAAATGAAATATCCGTATCTCTAAAAAGTACAAATATGAAAATTAGAAAATTGGTGGCCCGGCAATTTTAAACTGCCTTTCTTAAAGGGTATATTTATATTTTACTTCTTAAGTGAAAAACTGATAGATACAAGGTGGAAGTTCATGTTTTTAAAATATGCAACATTTTCATCTTGGTCAACTTAAAAAATTATAGAAATTCATATTCATTTGTTAGATTCAAAATTTTATAGCCTAAATAAAATAGAGTCTCAGAATATTAAAAGAGGCTTCATTTATGTTTTAAAATTTTAACAATAGACACTGTTAGGGGAAAGAGAACTCATTATCATTCTTTTCATATTTAATGAACATACTGCTAAACAATTGTCAAATTGACATATCAAATTTCTATAATTGTTTTTTGAAAAATACTCATTGGAAAGCCACTGTACCCTTTCACAAGTTTTGCTTTTAGGTGTAAAGTGAAATTTAAATAAAAAAAAAAAAAAAAAAAAAAAAAAAAAAAAAAAAAAAAAAAAAAAAAAAAACTAAACAAAAACAAAAATAAAACACCCATCATTATTTCCCTCAGATATTTCCATTAACAATAACTACTGATACTCTTTTTGAGGTTTACGAGTCCAATATAGTATTGTGCCTAGTGCTATATACTTATCTATCAAAATTCTTCTCCATGGACTATCACGAGTAAGGAAAATCCTAAGAGATTCAATGGTGAGTGCTTTCTTAAAAACACATATATCTTGTAGTCCCAATCACTCTATCTCTTAGGGATTCAATAAGTAAATATTATTTATCAATATAATATAGTAATTTGTTTGAGAGTTTCTCTTAGTTTTTAGATTTAAAGATTTTAGCTACTAACAAGAAAGTGCAAACTCTTTTAACCTAAAAGAAACATGTTTTATTATTATTATATAAATTTAATATGTGAAATAAAATTATATTATTTGTGGATTAACAAAAAATATTTATTTAATGAAATTGTAGGAATAAATTAATTCTATTAAAATTTTAATAAATTATAAAAACATATTAAAAATTGTATAATGGCTCTTATTTAATTCATGTTTGTTAATTATATTTATGGTAGTAGAGATATAAATATTAATATTGGATTTTATGTATTTAGTGATTATTTTACTTGTGGCATACTCTCTAAGAGAGGTACAAGTCTCAAAACTATTTAAACACGTTAATGTGTGTATATACCTCTGAGTTTACCAAGAAATATTAGTCATAAATGCCAATTCACTTGGTGTTTGTTTGGTTGTGACTCCATAAAAAACTACATGTAAACAAAAATTATATTATTTGTAAATTAGTAAACATATTTATTTGTGGGCATATTTGTTTGGTTGATTTTAAAATTTTATTATTTTAAAAATTTTTTTTTTTTTTTTTTTTTTTTTTTTTTTTTATTATTATTATGTAATTTTTTTATGTAAATAAAAATTATATTGGTCTTTGAATTAGTAAAATATTTATTTAATGAGAATGAGTAGATATATATAAATAACAAATGTTTAATATTTTAAATAAAATTTAAAAAAAAAAAAAAAAAAAAAAAAAAAAAAAAAAAAATCAATATTTTTATTATTATTTTTGGCATGTGCCCAAAGCCCTCAGCCAAAACTAGAGGACATAAGCTGCAAGAAACCACCATGCACCAGCATGTCACTTTTAGGAATTGAACCTCGGTGGGGATGGCAACAACCATTCCTCCCAACTGCCCAAGCTACATCCAATGAACAAAAGTACCAGACTTCTGTATCACTCTATTTAGCTACTTTGAACAACATGTTTGTAACTGTGGAGTGCCCTAATTAGACCAGGCATTAACGCTATGTTGTATCCATCATTTTATTAACAATATTATTTATATAATATATTAATTTATTTGAGAGTGTTGAGCATTTTTTCCTTTCTAATTTGATACAGAGGAACATCCAACGTGAGAGGTCTATCAAACCCTCAAAGAGGGTATAAGGGATTACTTCAGATATCTTTATAATTTGCTCAAGTGTTGAAAATCATTAGGAGAAGTTTTCCAATATCACTATATTTTTGTTGAGTTAAAAAGGTTAGGAAGGTTGGTAGTGTGACAAAGATTTTGAAATTGAGATTCAATTTGGGCATAGGTCGGACAATCTAAGAGAAAGTGATTTTAATATTCACCTTTTATTAGTGTCACAAAGGTGACACACTCTTTCTACCCCATGGCCTTTTAGGAATCGACCAATGCCCAATTTCACTAAGGAGCTTGTGAGATTTTTTTCTTATCTTAGAGAGGGATTATTTTTATTTACACTTGTCAAAAATAGATAATTTTGATTCCTTAGATTATGGTTGGATTAGCATCCTCTTATAATAATTTTAATTTTTTTCCTCTAACTCTTTATCACAATTCATTTTTCTCCTTAAATTTTGATTTAATGATATTTTTAATAGTATCCTAATTTTGCAAAATGGTGTCTTCCATGATTTCCAATAGCTTAGCCAAGAATGGCATCTTTATGCCATCCTCAGCTTGAGTTGAAGGTGGTTTATTATTTTGAAGCAATTTTAGGAAGCCCCTTTTCTTCCATGTTATTTAACTTGTTATTATACATTAGGCACCTAGTGATAGCCACCTCAATGGAAAGAATTTCCTCTAATAAGAGGATAGGATAGGGTGAATTTCCTTTAATTTTGATATTATAGGTTATAATTTTTTTTATATTCTCTATCTTTCTCTTAGTATTCATGAGAGATACTATATCCCCATAATTCACATCCATATATAATAATAATTATAACAAGAGTCTCAAAGAGGAGTTTCTTCATCACATATATCCAAAGATCATTGATTTACAATTGTTTTCAACACTATAATAAGCTTTCCATCCCCAATAACTCTTTCAATTCTGGCACCACCAGGTTGTGGTGAATATGGATTCTAAGATATTTTTATGAAGTATCCTCCTCCAAGTTACAGGTTTTCATATACAGAGGTTTCATAAGTGATATTATTGGATTTTAATAATCATGACCTTAGTCTTATAAGTATTAACAGTCATTATCCATATTGGTGCAAAAATACTTGAGGATTATTTGTTGGTTTTCAAGATCGTGGGGGATCCTTGAAATAAGAAATATATCATCAACATAAATAAGAAGATTGATGACTATACCTGAGAGTAGGGTTGGCACATCCTTATTCTTCCAATCAATATTCTAACTTGTCAATGTATATGTCAAAAAGGTAGGGGACAAGGGACAACCTTTCTTGGATCCAATATTGCAGTTAATATCTCTTGACCAACCCTCAATGTTCTTAAAATTGGAAATAACGTTCTCATACAACCTATTGCAACAACTCAACTCGAAATGAACTCTTATCTCTTCTAACCTATTCCAAAGTTTTTCCTAGAACCATGTCAAAATATTTTCAAAGTCAACAAAACAACAAAAAAGATTGGATTTAGTATTGCATAACTCCTCCACAATAATCCTAAAGGTAACCGTATCAAATTCACGCTTGAATGATATCTCCTAAACTCTACCGACCTTTTATCTTTTTTATCATGACTTTCTAGCCAAAGGCTAATCTTCTTTCAAAATAATTTCATAAAGCTTGGCTAAAATCGCCAATCATAATGGTCTTGTTTTAGAGGGAATCACTTATCATTACTTTTAAAATAGAGCAATGAGTATTTCAGGTCCAAGGTTTAGGGAATCAGCCACTGCTAAATCCAATAGCTTGTGTATGTGAGGATGAGGATAGGGTGTGTGTGTGTGTGCACATTACTATTTCATATTTATTTTATTTTAAATTTATGTTTACAAATAAAAATTATAATCTAATTATTAATAACACAATTTTAACTTTAAATTTTAAATGTCACAACTATTTAAATGTGAGAAACATTATAGAGAAACATGTTGAAACCCCCAAACACCACTGACAGAGAATCACATTTGTGACACTAAGAGGATAGAATATGAAAAACACTTCCTTGGATTTACAGCCATATGTTGATCTAAAAGACTATTTAGGGCCTTAAGGTCAACCTCATGAGGAAATGAATCCCCCTACGTTTTTAGAGATGTGGTATACCCTCTTTGGATGAAATATTGGAAGATTCTTTGTATGTTTCCAAATGAATGTAAGGGTGAATGCTAAAGAGAAACCCCCAAGATATATTCCAAGAAATCTAATATATACAAATGTAAGACCTTTATATATAGGGATACAGATACACATTAGATCATTTGAAGAAAATATAAGATAAAGTGTATCAACAAAGATTTGTGTCTACAAGTGTTAGGAACCTAACCCCTTAGATAGGTAGGAATAATATATTTCCATGTAATAAAATGTCACATTAATAAGGCCTAGCAATAAGGCTGAATAAGTCAAATATAAGAAGACCTAATAAGCTTCCACTTCTAGAATAATCTTCCTCTAGATTTTTATTTTGATAGATAGATTTTAGTATAAATAGGATCTGGTATGAGAAGTTTTGTCTTGATATTATTGTAATAGAGCTCCCTCGTCATAGAGGTTCCTCTTCAAGAGGAAAGTGAACATTGCTCCTCAGAATCAAAGTGCTCTTTCCTCGGGTGTTATTCTGGTATTATTTGGTATTATTGTGGTGTTGTTCTCGCTATATCATTGTTTATATACCATTTATAGATAATTATTTTTGATCTGCATACTATTTCCTTTATATATGGAATATTACAAGGGTATCGAGCACCTTCCTCAACAAAAATTAGGTTAATTTGTTTTTCAAGGTAGAGACATATATTCCGACATCTTTAAGCTACAGACTGTTGTTATGTGCATAAACCCATGACTTGGGATTCATACACAGATACATACAAGTGTTACTTTGTTGTGACATCTCATACATACCCATAACCATGTTGGTACTTTCAAGTGTAGAGCATCAAACAACACCTCAGTATACACATCACCTAGATTTCCTTAAACCCTCCATAGATAAACCTATCGTGCACCTCAATGCTATAGTTCCACCAATATCAACACTTGGGAAGATAATCTCTAGTACTTGGGTAGTCTAGTAAGATTTGGCTAAGGGCATGGTCTAGCCCCTTAGTTAGTTCCCTAAGAAATTAGAATGAGTATTATTGTTTAACCCCACACATATATCAAAGAGATATAACATAGGGAAAACCCTTGTTTGTAGAACCCTTGAATAATTAACCCTTGGGATGGAAAAATTAAAACATATAAGATCTATTGTTGCACAATTAAAGTCTCCTCGTGCATTCAAGTTGTGAAATTACTACACATTTCTTCCTGAATAAGCATTTGGGCATTTCATCAACGCAACATTCTTCTATCGTAGAGCAACTCCGAGGAGAAAAAACAAAGTCCTGGATCCTTGCTATACCCATTATTTGAGACTCACTTGTTGATGTCTCTTCGGCCCTTATCGTGATTCATACCTATCATTTGAAAAAAAATTTCTCGTGGACCCAACACCTTTTCAACACCCTTATTTAGGATTCACCCCATTGGATTCCACTAGTCGCCCCCGACAAGCAGGGATACACTTTCCCCACCTTAACGGTTATGTTGATCTAAAAGACTATTTTATGTTCTTAAGGTCAAACTCACAAGGAAATGAATCCCTATGTTTTTAGAGAGGCGGTACACTCCTTTGATTTAGCCATTGGAAGATTCTTTGCATGGTTTTACAATGAATGTAAAGGGTGAATGATAAAGAGAAACCCCCAAGAGATCTTCCAAGAAATGTACATATACAAAATGTAAACTTTTTTATATATCGTGGGGACAGATACACATTAGATCATTTGAAGAAAATATAAGATAAAAGTGTGTATCAACAGAGATTTAGGTCTACAAGTGTTAGGGACTCAACCCTCAATGAGGTAGAATAATACATTTTACGTAATTAATGTCACATTAATAAGGCCCAGCAATAAGGAAGAATAGTCAAATGTAAGAAGACCACAGAAGCTTCCACTTCTAGAATGATATTCCTCTCGATTTCTTTGGATAGATAAATTTAGCATAAATAGGAGTCAAGGATATGAGAAGTTTTGTCTTGGATTATTATTGTAATAGAGCTCTCACTGAGGTTTCAAGAGGAAAGCGAACACGTTCCTTAATCAAAGTGCTCTTCAGTGTTATTCCTGGGTATTAATGGAAAAGTTGTTCTTGCTTATATCATTGTTTATCTACCATTTCAGATAATTATTTATGTTATGTATAATATTTTATATATGGAATATTACAAGTGGTATCGTGAGCACCTTCCTCGACAAAAAATTTTGGCTAATTTTTTCAAGGTAGAGACATATTTCCACATCTTTAAGCTACAAATATCTGTTACGCACAAACCCAATGACCGATTCATAATAATACATGGATGAAATACAAGTGGTACTTGTTTTAACATTTGTTGGCCACTGTTGGTACCCTTTGAGTGGTAGTGCATCAAACAACACCCGTGTACAGATCGAACTAGATTTGAAGTCTCTCCATGATAAACCGATCGGCTTCCTCACTACTATAGTGCCACCAATATCACTTGGGAAGATAATCTCTAGTGCCATGGTAATCGATAGCACCGCTATGGGCACATGGCTATTCATCCTCCTTCATTGGTGCCCCGAGATATTATTATCGAGTACTACTTTTTGGACCCTCAGACAGAGTATCGAGAGCTATAACATGGAAAACCATTGTTTGTAGAAATATTGAATACCCTAACCCTAGGGAAGGAAACAAAAACACAACATAGAAGATCTACTGTCAAGAAATGTGTCTCCTCAGATTTGCTATGAAATTACTACACATTTCTTCCCTCAAGTAAAAAATTTGGCATTTCATCGCGAATATTCTTAGATCGAGATAACTCATTGCAGCGTAAAAACAGCATGGATATTGTTGGCACTTAATATTTGAGACCTATCTGTTGATGTCTCTCTCTTCACCCTTATCGCAATTATACCTATCATTTTTAGCAAATTTGTTTTTCATGGACCCAACCCTTTAAACACCCTTTATTTGGGACTTACGCCATTGGATTCCCCTCGTCGACCTGATCGTCAGGATACACTTCACCCATAACCCATTTTCTCTACGCGGTGGTCCCAATCACCCCTTTTTGTGTTGCCTCTTCATCATGGTTCACACCCATAGCCAAGACTTCGGAAGATTTCTTCAATTCCTTGCACTCTAATTTCATAGAAACCGAACATCAAGTGAGACAAATCAATGCCAATATTACAACCATCAATAAAACATGTATTCCTCCATCGCAAAATAGAGGACCCTCGCAAACAAGGTCTCAAACAATACCTTTCTACCCATCTTGAATCCTTCACTACGATGATTTGCTCCATGATGCATATCCATGTATATCTTCCCTCATTTGACCCACCTTTGCAATCCAAAGGTGAAACTTCCTCTCATATTCCTTAACTTTCATCCTTATCACCTTCAAGCAGGGCTTCATGCTCTGCTACATGTGGATGTGACCAAATTGATGGTTCAGATCCCACTGGTTGGTAACTCAAATGGAAAATTATTTCTCTTTGTATGGAATTCTCATGGGATGAGTTGGCCAAACTCGCATGGTGTTCTCCATATAGATCAAGAACATTGGCAATGGTGGTGGCAATGGAGAAAAAATCACTAAGGGTATGTGGCTTGGACACTTCTAGACAGAGCTTTACGAATTCTTTTGACATTGACATCAACCATTTAGGTTGTTTGACAAAGTTGGAACAATAAGGAACAATGGAAGACTTCTTGGCACCAATTTTGAGCTGCATTGGGTTTTCGCATAGGGCATGTCTGATGCTATTTTTTGTGAATGTTTTATCAATGGCCTCAAGGATAAGATTTTTTCCCATGTCCTCCTGAGTTTGGCCTCAGTTGGGTAAGTGGATGCTACTAAAGAGATAAGGAGGAACAACATGTTGTCTCTCAAAACCTAAAACCATCTCCTTATTCCCTTTCCCAAACAAACCACCCCACCCTCCTCCCTTCTACTCCACCAAATATCTAGAAATTGACCGTATCGAATGGATGATTTAAACTCAAAGGCCTTTGTTATAATTCAGATGAAAAATATTTTCTTGGGAACAAGTGTAAGGAACACAGTATTTTATGGACATCTTGAGGATGTTTGAGAAGATGATGTTGAGGCTCCCTTGCATGTGTGTCACCGAACCCACTAACATAACCCCTCACTCAAACCCTCCCAAAGTAGAAACAGTCATTTCCCTAAATTATCTCTCACCTGGCTCTCCACTCCCAAACCCTTAAGTTAATTGGTTACATTAAGTATAGGAAGGTCATCATTCTTGTTGATAGTGGAAGCACCTATACTCTCATTCATCACTTCATTTCCCAAGAAACTAATTACTATATTAGTGTCAATAACTTTCAAATCATGATTACCAATGCATGGGTCCATGAAATGTGGGAGGCGCTGTGAAAATGTGCATATCCAAATTGGTGAGTACCACATAAAATCTCATATGTTTTCTATCAACATGGGTGGTTGTGACATTGTGTTAGGTGCAAATGGCTAAGGACTTTGGGTCCTACCTCATGGATTTTAAGGAATTAACCATGCAATTCAACCAGAGGGGCCAACAATATAAGCTCCAAGCCATCAACGTTGGTTCCAAGGAGATCATCGCCTCTATCAGATGGAAAAGATGCTAAAAGGTCATTCGAATTATTTCCCAACTCAATTCCATACAAGCCACCGACACTTTCCTGTGTCACAAGAACTCTAATCCATCCTCTCTAAATATCAAGTGGTTTTTTCCCACTCACTAGGGAAACCCTCCTTCCCGTGGTGTTCATGATCATTCATCTCTGTCCTAGGAATCCTTTCCTTCCAATGTTTGTCCTTATTGTCATCCATTTTCCCAAAATTGAAATTGAGAAAATTGTTCAAGAATTGCTCAACGATGGTGTTGTATCCTACTTAGTAAGGTCCCCTACTCTTTTCCCTCTCTAGTCATGGTCCACATTAAATAAGGTTCTTGGCGGATTTGTCCTTACTTTAAAGCCCTCAACAAAGTCACCATTAAAGACAATTTTCCCATTCTTGTCATTTATGACCTCCTAGATGAATTGAGTGGTTCTTGGTTCTTTACTAAACTTGATCTTCATTTTGGCTATCACCGTGATCTCAGAAGGAAAGAGGTAGACATTCTCAAGACTGCATTTAGAACTTATGAGGGGCTATTATGAGTTTTGGTCATGCCCTTGGCTTGTGTAATGCTCTCCACTTCTAAAGCCTCATGAATCATGTCAGTCTGGGTCCTTTCCTCCATCATTTATTCCTAGTTTTATTTGATGATATCTCATCTATAGTAAAACTTTGGATAAATCATCTAGATCATGTGGATTTATTTTTCCATCTACTATCTCGTGAACCAATCGCTAATACTTAAACAATCTAAATGTTGTTTTGGCACCTCGAAAGTCTAGTAATTTGGGTCATATTGTTGGCAAGGTTGGTGTCGGTGGATCCTAAAAATATTGAAGCTATGCAATATCAGTCTCACCTAAAAGACCTCAAAAGCTTCATGGATTGGGTTTAACATTTATTAATATCGCAGTTTCTAATAATTATGGTAAAATTGCAGTTCCTCTCACTGATCTCCTTAAAACAAATTCTTTCACTGGGACTCAAATCAGCTAGGGTTTTTCAAACTCATTTTTGGCTATGTGTAATTCACTTCTAGTCCTATCCTTCTAATTTCATGCAAAGACCTTTGTCCCTGGAACGACAAGTTTCCTAAAAGGAATCGGTGCAAACCTTATGCAAAAAGGGTTGTCCTTGGCCTTTACCAAAGAAACAACTATCAAAGCTTATTTGGGAAAATGAATATATGAAAAGGAAATGCTGGATATTCTACAAGATGTCTTGGATCTTTGGCTCCCTATCTATTGGGGAAATGCTTCCAAATTAATACATACCACCAAAGCCTCCTTAAGTATTGAACAATTCCTTTCCTTCCCAGAGAAACAAAAATGAGTGACTAAGCCTTTTGATATGATTATGAGATCATTTACAAGAAAAGGAAAAAGACAATATAGTTGGTGATGCACTTTCCATGCAAAATATGAGCACATGGTCCCTTTTTTTTCTCTTTCCTCATTGTACCAGATTGGCTCCAAGTTGTTTTCCAAGAATGGCTACATTATCCCAAAAGTTTGCATTTGATACAACAATTTCAATCCAATCAGAGAAGCTCCTAGGGTAATCTTGGCTCAATGATGACCTTCAATACAAAGGTTGTTTTATTTAAGTAAACATTCAAAACTTAAATCCACCTGCATTTCTCTCTGAAGCTCATGGCTACACCCACCACTCGACACTGGGCTTACCAAAACTCCATGGACCTGGTCAAACGTTTTTCTTAGATGGTATGAAATAGGATCGCTCAAAATTTTGTGGATGAATGTGATAGTTTGTCAACACAACAAGGAGAAACAATCAAACATCTTGGCACACTACAACCACTCCGGGACATTCCAATTTGTTATTTGGCGTGATATATCTATGGATTTTATTGTAGGCTTCACTCTAAATTGGGAAATAAATCGCCATCATGGTGGTAGTTGATCGTTTTTTCAAGTATTCTCATTTATGTTCTTTTCAATACCCATTTACAACCTCCACTCTAGCTTAGTGCTTCATGGATTATGTCTTCAATCTTCATGGCATGCCCCATCTTATTGTTTCTGATCAGACCTTAACTTTCACCACCACACTTTTATCAATAATTACAGCCACAAGGAACCTAATCAGATCTCAAAGATAACTTATCATCCCCATAATGATTCTCAAACTGAAGTTGTGGAATGTTTGGAAACATATTTTGAGGTTTTGCATTAGAATGGAAAAATCAAGGTTCATTGTATTAACACTATTTGAATGGTGGTACAACAATTATTACCATACAACTACCAAAGATGACTCCTTTGAAGTGATATATGGACAAAATCCACCTTCAATTCTCTCTCATCCTTTCCTGTGTGTCTCAAAGGTCCAAAGTAAATGGGATCTAAATGTTTACAAAGGTAAGAGGTTACTCTCTATACCCTCAAAGAGAATTTTGGTCATGGCCTAGAATCACATGAAGAAACAAGAATATCAAGGTCACTTTGAACGCCAATTCCAGAATGATATCAAGTTTTTCTTCGACTACAAACTTACAGGAAAAATTACCTCAAGTCTGACCATTGTTAGAAACTCCGGCACCCAAATTTTATCGCCCTTATATCATTTTCAAGCATGTGATAGGTGGCCTATCAGCTAGATTTTCCTGGCCATTCTAAGCTCCATCCTATTTTTCATGTTTAAAGAAGGTGATTGGAACCATGGCCAAACTCAAAACAACCTCCTCGAAAGTTGGATGAAGAAGGATCCATTTCATTGGCATCCACAAGTAGTTTTGGAACAACATGAGCATCGCCTACATCAAATAACAATCAAAAAATTTTAGTCCAAAGGAAAAGATACAACCCAATAGATGCCATTTTGGGGAACTAACTACCATTCCAAGTAAACAATTTCATCAGTCGCTTCCTTGAGGACAAGGTTTTTAAGGGGAGAACATGTTAGGGACCTAACCCAATGAGGTAGAATAATAATATATTTCCATGTAATAAAAGGTCAATACTAAATAAGTCATATCAATAAGGAAGAATAAGTCAAATGTGAGAAGACCAAATAGAAGCTTCCACCTCTAGAAGCGATCTCCCTCTAGATTGTTCTCTTTGATAGACATATTTAGTATAAATAGGAGCCAGGTATGAGAAGCCTTTGTCTTGACATTGTAATAGAGACATGTCGCTAGGAGGCTGTCTCAAGAGGCAAAATGAACATTTCTCCTCAAGAATCAAAGTGCTCTCTTATGGTGCTATTCTGCATTATTTGCTAATATTGCTCTAGTTATATTTGTTTATCTTCCATTTCTAGCTACTTATTTATGTTTTCTGCATAATTTTTATATCCGGAATATTACAACAAGGTTTTCAGTCTCCATTGAAACGACATTCTTTATTTCTTGTAAGATAAATTGAACCTTGAATCTTCTATGACTTTGTAATAGAAATGGAAAAACAAAGATGGACATGTCATCAAAGAACGTTAGAAGAGTGCATCATCAAAACTCAATAAAGAATATGATAGGCACACTTTAAACATCTCACATTCAAAATATCAAGTCTTGAGAGGTGATTAAATTTATGCCCCAAAATACCTCTATGTAGAGGAATCAATAATAATATCCCACATGTAATAAATTTAACACTCTCGGGAAAATAAAGTTGTCTCAGTAGCCTCAACAATCTCAATGAAAAAAATTGATAAACTCCTACTAAACTACACTTCTTGCCAATGAGGTATCTTTGTTCCTCCTCACATTACAAAAGTTTTACAAGATGACTTAATACTTTTGAGAAAGAACTTCTCAAACCCAAATCTTCATATGTTTTCCTAATAAATTCATGGAAGATTTGATTGAAAGAAACATAAGAGAAGAAGATGTAGAGAGACAAAATTTAGTACACAATTACAACAAATCTTGGAAAGATAGAACTTTCTTCTTGCAAACTCTTCACCACTATTGAAACTTCTGACTTCCAACCCCTTGATAATTCCTTCTCTTTCCCTTTTAAAATATTCCTTCCATGTTCTTGAAGTAGTTATGGTTTTCTCTTTCAGAATTTTCCACATGAATCCTTTTCGAGTAAAACACCTTTAACTAATGTTTCATTTTATTCTCATTAATAAATTTTGTCATTGAAATTCTTATCTCCAAGTAGGGCCCACTTATTCTATTCTTTAATTAAAGGTTTTTAATTAACTCAGATTTTCTAACCTTTCAATTCTACTCCAATCTTTAACAAAAGAGGACTATGTTTTAATTTTATGAGTAACATTTTTTCCCTTTAATCCATTGAAAACATTTTATATACAATCTTCATTGTTTCTACTTTCCAACGAGTCCTCTTGAGCACAATCTGGAGTTCTGAAACTCAATATATGACCTCGAGAAGTTGGGGTTCCAAGCATATCTATAATCAAACCATAAAGATAAAGATATTGTTCTTAATTTATGAGTTTAAACATGGCTAACTTCATCCCTTAAAACATATCTCCCATCATATTCTCATTGACTTCCTTTTCAAACGAGATAACGCTTTTCCCCAACATGACTCCTTAGATCTCAAGATATGGCTCAGAGGATTAACGGCCATCATCAGCCATCGATCTTCACTGACGATCTGGCCCTTGATTTTAACTCACTCCTCCATCCTTAGAAATTTGAATTTGTTTACAAAAATATCTCCATGTGACTCTTGGAATTAATGGTATATATGTATCATCCACCTAATTTGAGTTAAGAGGAGACAAAGTAGAGACTTTGGAGACTTTAGAATTTGACCTTCCCTTAGAAATTAATAAATTAATTAGTCATTTTAAATCTCTACTAACTTCCACCTCATGCGTAGCTAATATGATAAGTCAGCAATACAAATTTCTCCATGTGTCTTTGTCAACTTCCACCTCATGCCCATCCAACATGATGAGTGTCTTCGTCAACTTCCACCTCATGCCCATCCAACATGATGAGTGTCTTCGTCAACTTCCACCTCATGCCCAACCAACATGATGAGTCAGCAGTACAAATTTCTCCATGTGTCTTCGCGTGATAGGTCAATAATACACGAAAGGTCAATAATATTTCATATTTAATATCACCATTTGTTTCCACATGTTACAAGTTGTGTGGTGCCATATGTCTACCATGTGTCATCCCTCCATAGGTTTCCATGTAGTTTTCTCATTGGATTCCATGTGTAAAAAATAGTGTGCTTCCATGTGTCATAATGTGGTTGCATGAGTAAAATCTTAGGAAACACACATGTTGGAGAAATGGGAGGGAAGAGAGTGGAAGGAGGGAGGAGGAGAGAGAAAAGGGGAGAAAATAAGGAGGGAATGTAGAGGAGGGGAGGAGTGTAGTGAGGGGAGCAGTAAAAATTTCTCCATGTGTCTTCACATGATAGGTCAATAATATGCGAAAGGTCAATAATTTTCCATATGTAATATCACCATTTGTTGCAACATGTTACAAGTTGTATGGTGCCATATGTCTACCATGTGTCATCCCTTCATAGGTTTCCATGTGTATTGTTCTCATTGGATACCATGTGCAAAAAATAATGCACTGACATGTGTCATAATGTGATTGCATGAGTAAAATATTATAAAATATGGTTATGTTGAGAAATGGGAGAGGGACGAGGAGTGAAGAGGGAGGGAGGTGAGCAATCAGAGGAAGGAGAAATAAGGGAGGGAAATGAGTGAGGGAGGGAGGTATAGAGGAAGGGGGAGGTCAGTCCAGATGTTTGAAATAATGATGATATTTTAAGTGTGAATGAGTGGGGGGAGTAAGGGAGGAAGAGGGGGTAAGTGGGAGTGCAACAAAGCAGGAGGCTAAGGGATAAAGGAGTAGGTTCTGAAACTTTGAAAAGTGGTTACATAAGAGTGGGAGGAATGAATAGAGGGAGAAGTGGAGGTGGAATGTGGAGCAAGGGATAAGGTGTGGAGGTAAGGGGGAGAAAGGAGTGTAGGTATGCACTGCAAGAAGTAAATGAGACTAAGGAAAATAGCTTGGTGAGTGATAGAAACAATAAATGTGGGGATATGGAAACAAGAAATTCAAAAGTGAGACTATGTACGGAAGAGTGGAACCAAGAAAATGTTGTTTAGTCTTAAGCATTAAGAATGGAACCAAGAAGATCTTAGTTATGTTACCCATGTAAAAAGACGTTTTATAGTTAGACAAAACATGGATATCTTGAGCATACCAACTCCCTGTTTTGAACTCTAAAAATGCCTTAACTTAATTTGAGACTCCAGGGATACACATCAAGTGAGAATCTACTAAAATTTTCTTTTTCCCTATATATATATATATATATATATATATATATATATATATATATATATATATATATATCTCCAAGAGAGGAAAATTTAGGTGATCATCTAATAAACTAATTAATCTTAGTGAAAGTTAATCATCATCATAAACATCATTATTATTGTAAATTTATTTTGTGAGATTCATAAATATATGATGTTAAATTTATAATAATTTTATAATTTAAATATATTACATAATTTATTGATATTTAAATAAATTAATTAATTTTTTTTTTTTTTTTTTTTTTTTAATAATTTCATTAAATAAATATTATTTATCAATATAATATATTAATTTGTTTGAGATTTTCTCCTAGTAATTAGGTTTTAAAAAATTATTATATCTCGGGTTTTAAGATTTTAGTATCTCTATTAACAAGAAATTGTGAACTCATTTAATGAAAAACATTTTATTATTATTATTACATATATAAATTTGATATGTGAAATAAAATTATATGAATTGTAAACATGTAAAAGTTTTATTTTAGTATCTCTAGTAACAAAAAAATTGCGAACTCATTTAA
This sequence comes from Picea sitchensis, assembly GCA_010110895.2. Classification (NCBI taxonomy): domain Eukaryota; kingdom Viridiplantae; phylum Streptophyta; class Pinopsida; order Pinales; family Pinaceae; genus Picea; species Picea sitchensis. The sequence continues at coordinate 10,606 of SNQJ01S0048891.1, read as the reverse complement.
TTAAAAATATTTTATTATTATTATTATATAAATTTGATATGTGAAATAAAATGATATGATTTGTAAATTAATGAAGATATTTATTTAATAAGGTTATAGGTAAACTATATATATATATATATGAATATATCAATGTTAGCTACTTTTATAATTTTAAAATATCAAATAATTTATTTCATTATTTTAATAAATTAATTTATTTTATAAAAAACGTTTTTTTTTTTTTAATAATTTCATTAAATAAATAGTATTCATTAGTAAGATATATTTGGGGATTTTAAGTTTTACGCATTAAAATTTTATTTAACTAAAAAAAACGATGTTTCTTTGTTATTAGTACATAAATTCTAATATGTAAATAGAATTCATATTATTTGTAAATTACTAAGATATTATTTATTAAAAAATGTTTCCTGAAAAAAATGTAATTCTATTCATTTGTAGAGAATTAAATTGCATTCTATAGGTGCTTCTAGCACATTCGTAGATAGATTTTAATGGGAAAAAATGATGGCAGAGATGCCATAAAGATAAGAAGAAAGACTAACTCGAAATGATCCTCCAAATGGGTTGGTGAAGACCCCACACAAGAGAACCCGAGAGAAGTAAAACCATCAAAACTGCACTCCCAACAGACCTAGGAGGCCGGAAGGACCATATCAGAGAGGTATGAAAACCTCAGATCAACAAGATAAAAAAGCAACAAATCGATGGAGACCTTGACCAACAAGTGACCAGAAACATCATGCCCTCCCAACAGGACTTCTAAGTGCCTAGAACTGCAGCACTGCATGCTCAAGAAAGTACCTCAAAGCTTTGGAACAATCCAATTCAAGTGGAGGAAATGAGACATTAATAGCCACCAAAAGGAGCCAGATCATGAGCATAAATCAACAAATCAAACCTCTGAACAACAAAAGAAACTCGAGAGAGGAACCGCATAAATGGAGTAGGAGAAAGAGGAATGTCCATGAATCAATCCCAGATCCATGCTCCCTTAGAGGAAGAATCGTCCACCACTCCAGAAAACAATAAATCTGAAATAATAATCCCAGACAACGCCCCCAGACGCACCACAAGTAGTCAAAAACTGAAGAAATAATGAGACTAGATATGGATATGGGCACCAGGCCCCAAACTGAGCAGGCATATGGCTTAGGGAGAAGATGCAACTACCCCAGAAGGAGATGTCTCACAATGCCACAACCCTCCTGCAACAAAACAATTGGAGCCTGATCTGTGCGAGATGAACCAAGCGACGAGGAGAGGAGCCACCTCGCTTAAATATACCTGGAAGAAGAATCTCTAGAAGGGAGAGAAACATCGAGGGAAGAAGCAACCGAGTGAGGGGGCCGCACGATAATACCCTCCTGAGCCACAGGAGAGAAGGAGCATGCGATCTGCGGCCAGGGAAACCCTAGCCATAGACCTCCCCCATTTGCTAGGTGTTTTTTTATACCATTTATTTAATAAAATTATAGATAGTATTTGATAAAAAAATTAAATTATATAATCATATTAAAATTAATAAATTACTGGCCATTAGCGCAAAAATAAATCCTAAGTTTTTCTCTTATGTTTTTCTGTTGTTTATATATTTCCAGGATTATCAGTGGGTTTCTTATCAAGAGGCATTAGATATATAGTTCTTTGTATCGACATTTAGTGGACATGATGTGGACTGGTTCGAATTTTTATGACTCCTTTTATTGCACTGATTTGAGTATTTTTATATTAGATTTTGTATTTTTTTCTTGATTATGTATGCATTGAATACTTATACAAAATGAATAAATTTAGTTTTTTTCTTTGTATCGACATTTAGTGGACATGATGTGGACTGGTTCGAATTTTTATGACTCCTTTTATTGCACTGATTTGAGTATTTTTATATTAATTTTGTATTTTTTCTTGATTATGCATGCATTGAATACTTTGAAATACAAATGAATAAATTTAAGTTTTTTCATTACAACATTTAGTGACACGATGTGTACTGGTTCGAATTTTTATGACTCCTTTTATTGCACTGATTTGAGTATTTTTATATTAGATTTTGTATTTTTTTCTTGATTATGTATGCATTGAATACTTTGAAATACAAATGAATAAATTTAAGTTTTTTCTGTATCACATTTAGTGGACACGATGTAAAAATTGGTTCGAATTTTTATGACTCCTTTTATTGCACTGATTTGAGTATTTTTATATTAGATTTTGTATTTTTTTCTTGATTATGTATGCATTGAATACTTTGAAATAAATGAATAAATTGCTTTTTCTTTGGGAAAAAAAATAAAATTCATAATTAAAATATATTAAAATTAGATAATTATAATTTTTTTGTTTATGTATTTTTTAAGTATATTCCCATGACTATAAGGTACAATTCTTATCATTTGTGTTCCTTATACATTTAGTAGATTGAGTTTATTATAATTATGATATTAATATTACAATTTATTAAAATTAATTAAAATTCTGAATTTATTTTCTTTTAATAATAAATTTTGATGTTGAAAATAGATATAATATGATTGGATTAAACAACGATAAAAATTGAGAATAAAAGATAAAAAAAAACCTAAGAAAATAAATAACAAAAATTTATAATTATTATATTAAGTGTGAAGTTTTTCAATGATTTGAAACCTTCATTTACCTTGTGTGTTGAGTGAGATCATGTTATCATGCCTAGAGGTTATAGTGGTAACCTTACTTACTACTATAAAATATATATACACCCGTTTAGTGATGATGATGATGATTAACCTAGGGACCAATCTTAAAACCTAGATCTACCAAACACGAAGAGAAATCCAATTTCTTAAGGTGTAAACTTTATTATTATTTTATTTCATGTCATGTTTTACATGGTAAACCTCATTTTTTTTTAATTTATTTAAAAAAAATTATTTTTATTATTATTATTTTAATTGAGACATCTTTTAATTGTGGTATTTAATTTTTTTCAATGTAATGTTAATCTAACATAACATAATGCCTTAACATCTCCCTCATACTGCACTACAAAGCACCTCTAGATACAATAATTTATAAAATATATTTATTATTATATTATATAAATTAAATTTTATTATCATAACTAGAATTAGAAAATACACTTCTATAAATATAAAATAAAATATAATAAATAACATAATAAAATAAAAATTTGTAATTATGTATTAGAAAAAACTAAAATAAAAAGGGGTAGTAGAGGGGTCTTATAAGACACTCAAGAAACAAATTTCCTAAAACAACTGATTAGAGGCATATACAATTCTACAAGGCATATATTTAGCCTTAAGCATGGGAATATAGGATTTGGTGGTTTAAGGAGACAAAAACTTTAGTATAATGTTAGTCCTAATCATAGTTTCAAATATTGCAAAGAAGATGGACACATCCTCATACAAAAAAATTATGTCACAAATAGGTTGGAAAATGAAGCTATCAATCTTCTTGAAGGAATACTTAGGCAAATTGGAGTACTTATCAGCTCATTCATTCCTTAATCACACCCAATATCTTATGAGGGTTATATTAAGAAACAAATTTGAAGCCAACATTTATGCACCCCAACTTAATTTGATTGCAGATTTTGTTTATCTATCATACATGAAGTAAAGTCAATCGTTCACTTTGATCCATGCCCGTTGAATAGACGAAATATACAGTAAAGACAAGGATTACCCATTTATGCATGGCAGGTGATAAGCATGTGGTCAACTTATCTTTGGGTTGGATTCATCATTATGTTCACAAACTCGCACTCTAACCTTTTGTTCCATCTCGTCTCATTGTATCCCCCGAGCTCTTCCCTTTGCTGGGCATGGTGGGATTATCCTTGGTTTTGTCTGGTGGTTAGACAACAAGAAGTTCATTAAAGGAAAATGAAGGTGCCATTGAGTTTGGTCTTTGCATTCTTCATTGAATGGTAGCTCAAGGCACTCTATGTGTAGAAACAAAGTTATGTTATTTTTCTTACTAGTGGTTATTGTCTTGGATAAATAGAACAATTGTTATTTCTCAAACTATCTATGGAATTTATACATGGGTTTGTGTTGTTGGGCGAAAATGCTTTGGTTCTAACTTCTTTGGTTCTATTTTCCTTTTTTCAATTGAATTTTTTTACTTCAGTGGAAGACTTGGTGGATTTTGTTTCTCTCCATAGGTTTTAGATTGGTGCCTCCAAAATTTGTGGTTCCTTGTGCATGAGTTTTTCCTTCAATATTTTATTATAGGTTTCACTCAAAGAGGGATTTTTTTGGCTCTAAGCATGGTTTTCATTCTGGCACATCTTACCCTATTTCTTTTAGGAGTTTTTACCCCTGAGAATATCCTTCCCTATTTTCTTTGCTTAGGAATTGAAGATTTGGTTGCCTTATTTTCTCTTCTTCTTCCAACTCTTCTTGTCATCTCCAGACTGCTTATTTATTGGTTTAAAATTGTGGGTTACCTCATAGTTTACAATGAGTCCTCATGATCTCAAAAATGTTAACAGAATTCTAAGACAACATGAAGAATCTTTCTCCAATAGAGATATAACTATAAGATCCTTTTTTCCATTATTAATAACATGGAAAGAAAAAAATCACGAGCAACATGACAAGATTATGGGCATTCTTAAAAACCATGGAGAAAAACTTTCTAAAATAGAAATGGATTTCTATAAGATTAACTATCACATCCAGTACAAGAGAGACACATGCACCTTTGACATTGCAACTTTGGGTCCATCCACATGAAAGACAAAACAAAATAACAAGGGACATAAACTGGGTAGCATTCTATGGATTCATCGGTTCCGACACAATGCTCTCCTCCTCCTCAAGAAAAATCATCTAAATAGCTCTATTTTATGTTTTGCAAAACCATATATATTTTGAATGTTTTCTTTCAGCATTATATTTGTAATATCATAAATATGTGACTTATGTAAAACAAGAGGATATGAAGGTGTCGTGGATCCAACTCTATAGATTTTTTTAAAACAAGAAGTAAGTTTGTTTTTTTTTTAATTTACCAATTCCCTAAAAAAATAAAAAAATAAAGAGAAAAATAATTATTAACATTTCATCTAATAAATATTTTATTATAAAAATCATCTCATTTTAAAATACAATTATATAGATATCATTATATAATCTAAATACAAAAAAATCTACAATTATAAAACATACATTAAAAATATATATATATACATAAAAAAACATATTAGAAAAGGTAAATATCAACATTTCATGTGACAAACATACAAATGTAATTTAATTTTGATTTTGTGGAGTGGATGATTTTTAAAAATATCATACAAACCATTATACCTATGAACATCATACAATTTATTTTACATGTTTCACAAATAAATAAATTATCGCAAACTCAGACCAAAGTTATTTTGGAGAAAAGAAAAAACTGTTTATATTATATATATAAATTATCGGATATTTGGCAAGACTATATCTTAATATCTCTTTTGAGATCCTTTTCCATACACTAATACCTTAAATTTATTGTTCAGTTCATTACCATACATTACTACTTGCCTAGATTTTCATTCCTATGCGTATTAACTTTATTGTTCAGTTCATTACCATACATTACTACTTGCCTAGATTTTCATTCCTATGCCTAACTTTATTGTTTAGTTCATTACCATACATTACTACTTGCCTATATTTTCATTCCTATGCCTACCAGAAGAGAAAAAAAAAATACTGAATGGAACTCATAGACCAAGTTAATTAAACTTCCAAATATTTTAATTAAAGAAATAATTTATCATTAAAATGATTATAAATACTTTAAATAAGCAAGCATATACACATTTCATCCAAATTTACACAAGCAAATTTAATTAGTAAACCACAATTACACACTCAAATGACTCACAAATATGATATCACACCAAAAAATAACTCTAAAATGTTTAAAAAAACAAACAATCACGCACTATATACAATTTCAAATTAAAAACAAATGCAAACTTCATATCATACAAGGTTCATATCAATAAACAATGCAAATCTAATTGGTAAACCACAATTACACACTCAAATCACTCACAAATATGATATCACACCAAAAAAATAACTCTAAAATGTTTAAAAAAAACAATCACTTACTCATATACAATTTCAAATTAAAACAAATGCAAACTTCATATCATCATACAAGGTTCATATCAATAAACAATGCAGTAGTTTAAAGGTTTGGTTTTGCCTATGAATGGTTGGATCTCTAGATTTGAGTGACTAAGTTTGTATGACCCGGGTTTTTCGTAATCCATTTTATACATGCCATAAACAATTGCACATGAAATATTACAATTAAATAATACACACAATTAATACAAATACATTCATTTCATACCATACTATTTCAAATCAACAAACAATTGTATAAATAGTACAAACAATTAATGTAAACAATTACACTAATTTTTTTTTTTTTATTAAAAAAATTGAATATAATATATGATATGAATATCCCCTTAGATTTAGAATTTAAAGTAAAAGAATGATAAATATCATTCAATTATAAATTTAAATTTAGTATATATAATTTTAATTCAATAACAATTACACACCTAAAAATATAACAATAATTAAAAAACAATATAAATATAGGTGGATGTGCTAATGATGGTCTCTCATGAAGCATTAGTGACACGTAAACATGGAAAAACAACACATTCTCAATTTGGAGAGATTATTCAAGGTGCTTTTACAATGAATTTAAAAAATGGTAAAATGAAATGTAGGAAATTGAACTAGCTTCCCACACACATAACTTTTATTTATAAACTTTGTGAATAACTATGAAACTTTGAGTTTTATAATAGTGGTATGCTATTTTCCCCAAGCAAAATATAATGTATATGTTCAAGTATTTAACCTGAGTATTTGACCTAAATTTCCTTCAATTGTTTTGTATAATTGTAAAGAAACACATTGTTAGAGATGATAAAAAGTTATAACAATAATAAAATAGATATGTATTATAGATTTTGCACAAAAATATATTAAAAATAACAAACAATGTTAATATATATGTATATGTAAATGTATATATATATATATATATATATATATATATATATATATATATGTTTGGAATCAAGACAGTTGACTCTATATGCATGTGTAATTTTATGGAAGATTTGTGTAGTCTATAGAAAAATAACTTCAAAAACATAGATATTGAGAGGAATTCATAAAAATGGAGGTTTTGGTGTATTTTCAAAAACTAACAAACCATGAGATTTGTCATCCCAAACCCAAATACAGGTAACAATCTTAGCAAATAGGTAAGCTAGAGTTGTCACTCCTAGCTTAAAAAAATTGAAATGAAAAGAGTCTGCTAGATTTTCACTCCCTCCCAAAAAAATTGAATGAAAAGAGCCAAACACGCTTTAGGAATGTGCACATGCTTTAGGAATGTGAGAACATTTCTAGAATTCATGCATGTTCCTAAAGTTATTAGGAATGCACATGTTTTCTTACTAACACAACATTTATCTCTCCTTGTTTCTCTCCTGTCCACGATGTGACATACAATTTCTCACTAATGGATATCTCTATGAGCTTTTCCCTAAAAGATTCTCCACCAATTTCCATTTTTCTAAAAATGATTCTCTCCCAAATTCCATAGAATAAAATTATTTTACCTTACAAATCGGCTAAAAGTTTTATAGAAACTATATAACATCCTTAGAAATTTGAATATTTTACAAAACTATTACCATACATTTTACATTTTATTATTAAGGACTAATAATATTACTCATGTTTCTACATTTTAATATAAATTTCCATCCTTAAAATTATCCTTTTGTCTCTCTCTCTCTCTATCCCTCTACACATCCCTCTCTCTCCTCTCTCCTCTTTTCTCTCTCTCCTTTTTTTCCTTATCCCTCCTTCACCGACTATTCCCACTCCTTTTCTCCCTCCTCTCCCTCTCCCTCTCTCCTCCCCTCTCTCTCCCTCTCTCTCACTTTCTTTTCTCCTCCTCTCCCTCTCTCCCTCCCCCTCTCTCCCTCTCTCTCTCCCCTCTTCCACTCTCTCTCCTTGTCTCCCCTCTTTCCTCTCTCTCCTCCCCCATCATCCCCCACTCCTCTTCGTATTTCTCTCAACCTTCCTCCTTTTCTCTCTCCCTCATATGACATAATATATTAATAAATATAACAATATATTAGTTATTTATCAATAATGAAGAGACACTTTCCAAATGAAAGGTTATGTCTTTCATGGAAGGGTACCTCTTCATGGGGTATATAAGGCTCCCTTATTATTAATGGTACCTTACTGGCCTCATTCATATACGTTGTTTTAAGTTATTATCCTTGTGGATTATAACCTTTTGTCTTACCTACATTGGTTATTTATCTGGTGAACTGGCTTGGTTCATCACAGTGGTATTAGATCTTTGTTTGGATCCATTTTTTTTGGCCACAAACAAAGTTTCTCTAAATATTTTGATCCTTCACCATAATCTGGCCCTTGTCCATTTCATAAAATTTCACCACACCCTCCTCTCACACCCCTCTATGCAGGATATTCATAAATTCTTTCACTCTTCCAAAACCCCCACAAACCCCCTCGATTCAAATTCTCCCATCACACTTTTCCACACCTTCCCTCCCCACAAATTCCCCCACACCCTCTAATTTTCCCTCGGACCCGACCATCTTTCCCCTGCATTATTGTCCCACCATCCCTGCCCCACCCAATGTCCTTCCCCTCAAGATTCACCAATGAACACCGGGTCTCCCACTCCCCATCCCCCACTCCACAAACCCTCTCGTCCCCCACACACCACACTTGGTCCCACCTCATTCCCTTTCCCATTCTAATGTGCACGACCCCTACATATAGAATTCATGCCCCCTCCCCACTCTATCATTAATATATTATATATTTAATATATATATTAACATATACTATATGTTACAATATATATATATATATATATATATATATATATATATATATATATATATATATATATATATTAATATTAATTTTTATAAATTATAATTATATTTAACAATAAAAATAAATAAAATATATATTAAATTAATGGTTTTAAGTCTTATTATCATTAAAGGGTTATTAATAACTATAAGGCCAATTCGTAAAAAATGGAATTTAAGGAAAGGAATATTTTCTAGAAAAAATCATTGTTGGGCATGCATCGAATTACTGACATTTAGAGGGAATATTCAAGAAAAAGAAGTTAGTGTCCATATTTTCCCAGATAAGAAGAAAAATCACATATGTATGGATTTGGTAAATCAACTAATAATTCCAAGGACAAGTGTATTCAAAACAAAATACTTTCTTGGCAATAAATATGACATCAAGGAATTACCGTTGACACTCAAAGAGTATAAAATCGTATTGAATTTCGAGATTACAACTATATATTAAAAAGGGTTGATATAATCCTCGACTTGTCTTGGTTAGAGACGTTGGATAATTTAATATTAAACCTTGAGAAATTTTGTTTAATGTTTTCCTACAAGAAGAAAAAAATAAAATTACATGCCATCTTAGTGAAGCCAGATTCAATATTTCTCCATACTAAAAAGATCTTGATCATATCTCCAAAATACTACTTTAGGATAAACAATAGTCAATATTTGAGATCCAAAAGGAGTGTGAACAAATCATCATAGACAAAGATGAAGAAATTTGTCGCCTAAAAATCCATAATCAAAGTTTACTCACCAAGATTGAGAAGATAAATAATGATTAAAAAACGATAGAGGAAAAGTTAGAACAACTTATCAATAAGGAATCATTGGTAGATAAAGAGACAATGGTTGAACCTATGGAATTACAAAATTCTTCAAGCGGAAAAAATCTGATGGTGGATAAAGGAATTAATACAGACCTAGTCAACCTTACATCTCAAAAGGATTTAGTGGATGTAAAGTTGTATTCACATGTCGAAGTAGAAACAAGCCAAGGTTATGAAGAAGACTCAATTCCAAGTGTTAATCAATAAGATGCTACAAGTACACGAAGTAAATATCAGGTTACAAGGATGCCGTATAGACATCATAATCACAAAAATCGATACCTCAACCAATCAATGTATCCACAACAACAAATGAAAAATATGTCAAAAATTATTACTTTCATTACAAATGATGCTCAAGGTAGAAGTTATCATGGGAGTCAAAATACATCAAGCTGTCTACAAGAACCCCATAAAAGCCTAGTTGTGCAGAAGATTGATTTAAGGTGGACAAACTCCCTTACAATTCGACAGTTCTACTCAGCACTTAGAAGATCCTATCGTTTCAAGTCCTCAATGATCACTAATTCATGAATAAAGAATAAGGAGACAATATTACAAGATAGAGAAAGAGATAAGTCTTCCATAAGTATGATTTGAGGACAAATCATTTTTTAGGGGAAGGTCATGTTATGAACATAATATATAATAATAAATATAAATACATTATAATAGTTAATGAATAATAATGAGGAGACACCTTCCAAATGAAAGGTCATGTCTCTTCATGGAAGAAAACTCCTACGTGGGTATATAAGGCCCTCATTTTTATTGTACTCAACATCTCATTCATACACAT